>SKCR01050479.1:0-41277 GCA_019454045.1 Zanthoxylum bungeanum
TGCAAATTAATAACTCTTGGAGAGTTAATGGCCATTCTCAAGGACACGAAGCCAAGTTTGCAATAAGGCAAGTAGCGCAAGGCGCATCTTACTTCAATATTCTAGAAGGCCGAAGCTTGGCCAAAGGCTTCTAGAATGTAGAAAATGGCCAAGGCAAAATCATTATAGTCTTCTAGGAAGACAAATGACATATCCCAAGATGTCTACCCAAACTGTGGCAAACAGAGTCATTGAAGCGTGACTACCGTATTGACAAGCGCAGACATTGAAGGAATAAAAGAAAGGGCAAGGCTCTGAATTTAAGTATGTTTATCATAAGAATGTTCACTACTAATATTAAAATTGGATTTTAGATATTAAATGGTGTGTGAACATAAATATATGTACTGATGTGGAGAATCTGCTATGAGCAGGATACTGACTTCAGATGTGATTAATCTGCGGAATATGAAAACGGGCGATAGTCGCGTGTTTTAACCGTAGATACCTAAGTTTAGGGAACTACCATTTGGGCGTATGTACTTAAATTAGGAAACTGTTAAAATGTAACTAGTTTGACTAGAAATATTATCTCCATATCATGGTTTAACCCGTTGCGGGTATACCTTTATATTCTAGAACACTAAATGTTTTATTTTTATAAAGATGATATGAGATAAACACATTAGATGTGAGTAACAATATTTATATTTTGAATATAAATAAATCTCAAACATAAATATGACGAACAAATAACTCAAACTGATTTGATCAGATAAGACTTATTTGTGGCAGTGTTGTCTAGGACACATTAAACAAGACTCGTATATCCACACTTTTGAAGAGTGGATACTAGGACGGATTTGATTCCATTTAATTGATGTCTACGAATCTAGTTTATTAATTAAAGTACCTAAAATACCTTTACTTGGTAAAGTATTAAGTGCCACCGATCTATTAGCCCTCGTATAGTGACATAAGTGGGCCCATGTCTAGCTAGGCTAGAGGTGGATATGAATATTTCGTGACCTTTAAGATGTGGCATTGCGTTATGGTTTGTGTTCTTTTGAAGAACACAAATCGGAAACTTTTAGAGTTTCGACACGAAATAGACGAACAGATCGGCTAAAGTATTAAAACATCACGGTTTGACCATGATGAAAATACTTAAGCAATAAGTTTTCATATACTTGAAAGAGTATATTATTCTTTCAATGAGGACTCCTCCCGGAAACACATCAATTTGACGGTGTGTCCGAAAGGAGAAATCGAATTTTGTTGGACATGATAAGGTTAATCATGAGTAGCTGTGAGCTACCCTTTTCCTTCAAAAGGATAAACATTAACAATGTAATACTTATTTTGAATAAGGTTCCATAAAAATCAGTTTGACAGATTTCATATTAGATATGAACAGGAAAGAAACTGGGTTTCTCACTCCTGATGATTTGGGAAATGCTAGGCATACGTTTGGGATGATACCAAACTGGAACCCAATTGGATAAGTGCCAAATGTAATTGTTATCCTAAGGAAACCAAAGTATAGTACTTATACAACTCACTAGAGAACAATGTAATGTTTCTCACCATGCGGTTTCCTAAGAGGAATACCGATATGCAGTGTAAGTGGGAGGGATAGTATAACTCGATGAAAAAAATCGAGTTATACTGTTAAAGGCACCAAGTCCTCAGTGGACCATAAACAATTCATCAAGGATGAAGCTTAACCGATAATCTTCAAATACACAAGAACAACGTAGGTCGGAGAGAGTCAGAAAACACCTGGGGTATGAGTTTCTGATCTCACCTCATAAAGATGTCAATCTTATTGAGGAATATGAACTGACTACGTATGAGGAAGTGATACAAGGTATCGACTCCCTATTATGGCAAAGTGCCATGAGTCCGAAATGGATCCCATATATAACAACTATGTTTGGACACTAGTTGTTGTACCACAAGGCATTGTGCCTATTGGTACTATATAAGTCTTCAAGGAAGACATACGTGGATGGCAGCATACTAACATACTAAGCTAGGCTTGTAGCCGAAAGATATCATTATCAACATTCTGTTGATTACAACGAAATCTTTTACTGTACCACGTAAATCCATTTGGATAATGCTTGCTGATGCTGCATTTCATTTATGAAATATGGCAGCTGAACCGAAAAATCGCTTTCCTGAAAAGGAAACCTTTTGAGGATGTTTACAACATCCTTACGATTTTTTCGTATCAAACTAGAAAACAAGGTTTGCGGTTATTCGATCCATGTTGGATTGAATCAAGCATTAGGTTCTTAGAATTATCGTTTTGATGTAATCATAATGGTTTATGATTTAATTCAAAACGAGAAATGATTCTTGTGTATATAAGAAGGTTAGTGGGAGCGCACTGAAAGTGACTGTCCTAAATAATGATGATATGTCATTTCTTGGAAATGATATTCCCACATTACAATCGGTGTTGAAAGCTTGGCTTTCATGAAAATTCTCCGTAGAATTCTTGGGAAAAACAACCTTTATTCTAGGAATAAAGATCTATTAGGATAGATTTAAATTTGTTAACACTCTCCGAGAACTCGTACATTGAAAAATGTACGTGACCTAATGTCTCATACGCTTTGAGTATATGGAGTCACAAACAGGTCAATCCAAGTGATAGTCATTGGATTGATAATAAGAACATTTGTTAGTATTTTAGAGAACTAAGGGTGATGTCTTAAACTATGGAGATGGAGAACTTGAAGTGACTGGGATCACTGTTGCAAGTTTCCTAACCGATTAAGCTACTAAAAGTCGTAACAACGGTACTATACAGTTTGAATAACGGTACAGTGAGCTGGAAGTCTTCTAAGCAAGATGTTGTTGCTGAATAAACAACAAATACAGGTTATTGCTGCGGCTGAGGCAGCAATAGAAGCCATCTGGGTCATAAAAAATCTAATTAGATTAGATATAGTTCTGTTAGCAGCTGAGCTAGGCTACAGCTCAGAATAAAGAATTAATGGTCTCATCAATGATCCAGATATACACTTCGACTATTCATCTGATTCATTCGGATCATACATCGTGGCGATGTGATGATCGAATAAATTGCATCAGATGATAATCATGCAAATCCGCTGACGAAAGCCTTTCATCAGCAGTTTGAGCGAACCGTACATAGTTCAGGTGTATGACACTCGAGTGACTTGCTATAGGTCAAGTTGGAGATTATTGGACAATTATGACCAATAGCGTCACTATTTGTACAGATCATGGTGTTGTTGTACAAATTAACTTTGTGACAAGAGATTGCGCTCATATCATTGTGATTAGATCACCTAGATGTATAAATGATAGGAGGTCCCTATAATTAGTTCCTGGATTGAGATAATATGAGACAGTATCAGTCCTCGAAGGATTAATCATTAAAATCCATAGTCGTAGTATTATCGAGACTGGACATCGATAATGCGGAATAACTAGTATTGCACTTGTGCACGTTGTGGGAGCACAACGGTATAGTTCTCATATATTTAAGTATTGGATACTTATGCCAGTGTGATAGGAGGTTGTGTTTACCAATGGTGCGAAAACAGCTTCGCTCTGGATAGACCCCTCGGAATTCCATTGGTAGTATGACTATGTGTCTATGGAACTCCGATATTAGGGTAGGTCTATTTGGTCTTAACCTGAGACATGCATCGCTAATACTTACGACAATCGGTATGCTTTAGTTTTGGTCGTCCAGGGCTTTAACCGGTTCTGTGTACACCTCTGCTGGGTATATTGAGAATCGTAGTGTATTGGGTGTGATGTCAAGACGGAAGTATCACTCCAGTCATAGTGGAGATGATGTCACGTAGGATACGGTACTAGTGCTCTTAAGTACTGCAGTCATCGGGATATTATGACAAGGTCATGTATATCCGATAATAGAGACTAGTTACCAGACATCCGACATGTGCTTCGTTCGGGGCAGACACAGTTCCAGCCCCAGGCCTAGCACGTGACAATTAGATACTGGATCGCAATACGCAATACTACGTATACTACGGCTGACATAGATTATATATTCCAGTAAGAATATTTATAGAGAATTGGGTAGGAACGGTACTTTGCTAGAAGCCAACCATGTCTTGTAAATCGGTAAGCACGTGGTACGAGGTACGCACGTATTCGGACAATCCGATGACCGTATTTACTGCCAACATATCCAGGGATCTCTTGGGTCGCTTCCCAAAGATTCACCGATGACAGTTGACTCGAATTAGAATTAATCTGGGATTAATTAAGAGAGTGAATTAATCTGGGATTAATTAAGAGAGTGAATTAATCTGGGATTAATTAAGATGGAGAAAATTAATCTGGGATTAATTGAGGTATTATTTAATCTGGGATTAAATGTGTTTGGAAGAGAGAGAACGCGATTAATTTGGAATTAATCGGTAGAATAAATTTAATAGTTAAATTTGATTTTTCTATTTAATTTATTCGTATGGGCTAAAATTAATATATCAGATATATTAATATGAATTGGATTTCATTACGAAATTAAAGTTGGACTTTAATATGAGCGAACAAATTAATTTAGAATTAATTCGTAAACGGCATTCATAATATATTTACGAGGCGTCGTCATTTAATTAAATTAGATTTAATTTTTTAGCGACGGAAATTCGTTTAATCGGATTAAACGAATCCGAGCCGCGGTAAACATTCGTAGAATCCTTTTGAATTTTGAATTCAAATGTGGGGCCCACTTCACATGTGGTAGTTGGGAGGGTAATTGGCATTTATGCCAAGCCACCAACCATCCAACCACCTTGTAATGGTTTTGGTAAAACCATTTAAGTTTAGGTGAAAAGGGTAAAAGGGATTTTACCAAAAGCCTTCTCTCTCTCTTCACTTCCAACACACACTTAAACAAAAAAAACCATAGCTTTCTCTCAAGCTTGGGCATGAATGGCATCCTTCTTTCTCTTTGATTTTGTTGCAAAATCAACAAAGCTAGCACTTCATGGAATCAACTAAGGTGATAGGGAAACTAACTCAAGGGTTGGAATCATCACTCAAAGCATGGAATCAACAAAGGAAGGATCTTGGAGATCTTCTTCTCAAAATTTTAAAAGCTCAAATCCATTCGATGTAAGTAATTCCGTAACTTATAATGAATTTATGAACATGTTTTCATGCTTATTAGATCCTTGGCATGTTCTAGGAACACTAACATGAGTTTACACCTCGCAATAATATGATTGAATGCTTTGAAATGATAATTGACCAACTTGTATGAAAACCTTGATGGGTTTAGAAAGTGCAAACAGGATCCAAATATGCTAGAAGCACGAGTTCGATATCCGCACTGGCTTTCATCTAGAAAGAATACGCCCTGTTATGGCATATTTACATACTTTTGGATGCTTCCAAGTTCATCAATATGACCGCGATTACTGAAGGCCCAATTCATATCCTCATAATAGGCTTAGTCCATGTTGTAAATGGGCGGTCTTTGTCTTTTACCGATGGAAAGGGACTGAGGTAGCCAAGGTTCACCCTTGTAGCATAGGAGAGAACGATTTTGTGTACCCCATATTGGTGCATAAAATAAGTCATACCTAGGACATAGATGTACTTACCACGAGTGTGGGAGAAATAAGGTTGGAAGGATATATTATATGTTGATAACCACGTGTATCTTATATATCTCATGCATCACATGCATACATGCATCATGCTAACTCATAGTTTCAACAGCCATCATAGATATTCGTTGGGTTAGAGAAGAAAGAAGACTCGTAAAAAAAAACAGTTGGCAAACATGAGTGAGTTAGATAATGAGGTTTCCTGCATGGACCAAATAGAGACCAACATTACTAAGATTACTGAGCAGTTACAAGTTTTGACTAATACTGTGGCCAATTTGACAGTACCCCGTATATCCAATAATAGGAAGTTCTGCAACCAGAATAGAAAGACCATTGGGGGACCTTAAGGGACTAAGCCCACTCCTTCTGGGGTCGCCCCTATCAGAAATATGTGATTCTCCAATTTTGGTAGACCTTTGTCAGAGGTGTTTGAAGAGCTGAAAAGGCAAGGACTCCTAAATCCCTTAGAACCTAAACCACTTCCAAACCCTGTGCCACGCTACATTGACCTAAACCTATACTGTTACCTTCACCAGCAAAAAGGCCATGAAACTGAAAAATGCACCCGCCTTAGGCATGAAATCCAAGACCTCATTGATGCCCATAAAGTACCCGACCCAGAAAAAGAACAACCCAACACACACATAAACCCTCCACCCACCCACATGATCAACTTCGGCCTACCCGACAGCCTTGTCCTCCAAACTCATAACCACCAAACTTCCCGCATGGGGATATGGAACAACAATAGTACAGATGAAACAGAGCAGATTGGGGATTTCTGGGAAAACGTCTCAAACAATGACAAGGATGAGGTTGTAAAAGGGGGAAGTAAGTGGGAAAAAGAACTACTACAGTTGGAGAATCTGATGTTCGAAGAAAGCAAGAAGACGGGGGAGGATGAAGTTGCAAATTATGAAGATGTTTGTTTTCCTGATCTTATTCAATTGTGATCCCGTATTTATTAATCATAAGACATTGATTCTGCTTACTTGTTCGAGTCTCTTCTTTAATAGTTAAGCATAAGTCCGATGATGAAATTGATTACTTCGGGGTGAAACCTTAGAAATGATAAGTTCTTGATACAGTTTTATTTGATGATTTGAGTAATTGATCTAGGTTAGACTCGTGAGCACTTAATCATAGGTTTATAACAGTGAAAACCTGAGTAGTCGGAAAGGTGACTAGTTGAAGAAATTGTAGGTCGGTGAATGACCCTTTGCTTAGATGTCTATCTTGATTTGCTTGTGTTATGATGTGTGGTATGGTTTAAAATAAAAGAAAAGTCTCTTATATATATATATATATATATATATGATAAGCGTGAAGTTACCCATGGGCGAGTATTAGGACCACCATGAGAAGAAATGCTACCTTAAAGGGTAGGAGTGTTGAATAAAAAAGAAAAAAAAAAGAGAAAAAGAGAGAAAGAGAGACAAGAGAAAAAGAAAACCATATCACACCGAGCACATAAAAGCAATTACAGAGCATAATTGAGACATCTAGGTTGGTTTGACCCGTCGATCCCAATTTTTAAACGAAATCATTGAGTTGGCTTACCTAAGAATCAAACTGTAAAAAAACTTTACACACACACACTTTGAGTCTAGCTTAGATCATTTATTCAAAAACTCAGATTTGAGTTGCTTTGAGTGCTTTGGAGGTTCTCTAGTCTCATTACTAGGCATTCTTTGAGGACAATAATATGTATAACTATTTAATAGACTGTAATATAGTATATTGATACGGAGTGACACATCACGTAGTCTACCTTGACGTAGTGCAAGCAGTAGAGAGCAGAAACCTAAACCAGGTCTGGGGGCGACCAGTCTACCACCTCGTGAATAAGGGACATAACGGGATCTAAAGCCATGGGACCAAAGAAAACTGAGCAATCACCAGAGTAGAATTGGTAGGAGGAAACTATAAGCAGGCCCAGGGGGCGACCAAAGATTTTTATATGCAAAAGGCACCAAAGAGCACAAGGAAAACCTAACCCATTTTTAGACAATTATGACCTATAGCGTCACTATTTGTAAAAGACATTGTGGTTTTTGTACAAATTAACTATGTGACAATGGAAATTGCATTTTATCATTTTGTAATTTGATTACTTAAATATATAAATGTTAAAAGTCTTTATGATTAGTTCCGGATTACAAGATATGAGACAGTATCAATCCATAACGGTTTAATCATTAAACATCCCTAGTCGTAGTATTATCGAGACAAGACTTCGATAATACAGAATAGAATAGTATTACACTTGTGCGTGTTATGGAAGCGTAACAACATAGTTCTCATATATTTAAGTATTGGATACTTAAACAAGTGTGATAGGAGGTTGTGTTTACCGATGGTATTGAAACAGCTTCACTATGGATGGACCCCGCAGAATCCCATTGGTAGTATGACTATGTGTCTATGGGAATCTGCATCACGGTGAGGTGTATTTGGTCTTAACCTGAGACTTGCATCGCTAGTACTTGCGACAATCAATACACTTTGGTTTTGGTCGTCCGAGACTTTAACAGGTTTTGTGTACGCCTCTTCTGGGTTTATTGAGAATCGTAGTGTATTGGGTGTGATGTCAAGACGGAAGTATCACTTCAGTCATATGGAGATGATGATCACGCAAGGATACATAACTGGTACGCTAATTGGTTGCAACCATCGGGATAATATGACAAGGTCATGATTATCGGATTAAAGAGACTAGTTGCTTGTAATCCGATATATGCTTCGTATAGGGCAGACACTATTCCAGCCACAGGCCTTGCATGTGACATCTGATACTAGATCGTAATCCGCAATACTATGTATACTACGCCTGACATAGATTATATATTCCTTTAAGAATATTTCTGGAGAATTGGGTAGGCACGTTGCTTTGCTAGAAGCCAACTATGTCTCGTAAATTGGTAAAAATTTAGTACGAGGTACGTACGTGTTCAGATAGTCCGACGACCAGATTTACTGCCAACATATCCAGGGATCTCATGGGTCTCTTCGCGAAGATTCATCGATGACGTATGATTCGAACATAATTAATCTAGGATTAATTGCGGAGAGATTTTATCTGGGATAAAATACTATTTGATGAGAGAGAACGATTAATTTGGAATTAATCGATAAAATGATATATTCGATATATTAAACGAAATTAGATTTCGACACAGAATTAAAATTGAATTTTAATTTGGGCTAACGAATTGATTTAGAATTAAATCGCGAGCGACATGAATAGTAATTTTGCTAGGCATAATTATTTAATAAAATTTGATTTAATTACGTCCCAACGAAATTTCCTTAATTCGGAATTAACAAACTCGAGCTCGGAATGTGCTTACGGGCCCACTCACATTTTGAATTAAAGTGCGGCCCTCAAGTCACATCGCACGTCACATCGCTTGTCAATTTAGTGATGGAAGTCATGTCACCTTTTTGTGATTGACAACCAGTCACTATTCTTGATGGTGGTAGATGGAGGCATTGAATGCTATTTTCCCTCCAATTTTGCTTTATGCTTTTTGGAAAAGCATATACCAAAATTGGTGAGAGTTTTTGGTTAATGTTTTTTTGAAAACAAAACAAACAAATTGAAAACAACTTTCTCTCTCTCGCAAACACAAAAACCGTGAGCTTCACAAGGAGAAAAGGAAACTTTGTAGTAATTTTTCCTAAGCTAGCACTTGAAGGAATTCATACAAATGTGATAGGGAAAATCCTCCCTTGAGCTTGGAATCAAGATCAAAGCTTGGAGCTTGGATTCAACATTCAAAGAGGACCTTGGCTGAATCTTGGAGGACTTCCCAAAGGTAACTTTTTGTGTTCAACACATCCAACATCCGCTCTTTGTAAGTATGATTCTACCATACTTCTTTATGTATTCACTTTATTTCATTGCTTGAATGATCTTGGGTATGTCTTAGTGACCAACACCCATCGGAATAGGAAATACATCCATGAATACATGCATACATGTCACATACATGCAATTTATATTTTGTGTTCACAGGTTTTTTATTTAAAAAAAATGACAAAGACGAGCAACTCAGGAACGGTTCAAAAATGAGCCATCTCTCATCAAGTAACAGTTCAAAAATGAGCCATCTCTCATCAAGTAACGGTTCAAAAATGAACCATCTCAACTCAAGTAACGGTTCAAAAATGAACCATCTCTCATCAAGTAACAGTTCAAAAATGAGCAATCTCTCATCAAGTAACGGTTCAAAAATGAGCTATCTCTCATCAAGTAACGGTTAAAAAATGAGCCATCTCTGATCAAGTAACGGTTCAAAAATGAGCCATCTCTCGTCAAGTAACGGTTCAAAAATGAGCCATCTCTCATCAAGTAACTGTTCAAAAATGAGCCATCTCTCATCAAGTAACGGTTCAAAAATGAGCCATCTCTTATCAAGTAACGGTTCAAAAATGAACCATTTCAACTCAAGTAACGGTTCAAAAATCGAGAAGGTCGCATCAGAGGACAACACTGCAGATCCGCTGACAAAAGCATTCCTCAGCAAAAGTTTGAGCGACATATACATAGTTCAGGTATTATATGCTTGAGTGACTGGCTACAGGCCAAGTGGGAGATTGTTAGACAATTATGACCTATAGCGTCACTATTTGTAAAAGACATTATGGTTTTTATACAAATTAACTATGTGACAATGGAAATTGCATTTTATCATTTTGTAATTTGATTACTTAAATATATAAATGATAAAAGTCCTTATGATTAGTTCCGGATTACAAGATATGAGACAATATCAATCCATAAAAGTTTAATCATTAAACATCCATAGTCGTAGTATTATCGAGACTGGACATCGATAATGCAGAATAGACTAGTATTGCACTTGTACGTGTTATGGAACCGTAACATCATAGTTCTCATATATTTAAGTATTAGATACTTATGCAAGTGTGATAGGAGGTTGTGTTTACCGATGGTACAGAAACAGCTTCACTTTGGATGGACCCCGCGGAATCCCATTGGTAGTATGACTATGTGTCTTTGGGAATCCGCATCAGGATTTGTGTATTTGGTCTTAAACTTAGACTTTCATCGCTAGTACTTGCGACAATCAATACGCTTTGGTTTTGGTCATCTGGGACTTTAATAGGTTCTGTGTACGCTTCTTCTGGGTTTATTGAGAATCGTAGTGTATTGGGTGTGATGTCAAGACGGTAGTATCACTTCAGTCATATGGAGATGATGATCACGCACGGATACATAACTGGTACTCTAATTGGTTGCAACCATTGGGATAATATGACAAGGTCATGATTATTCGATTAAAGAGACTAGTTGCTTATAATCTGATATATGCTTCGTACGAGGTAGACACTATTCCAGCCCCAGGCCTTGCATGTGACATCCGATACTAGATCATAATACGCAATACTACGTATACTACGACTGACATAGATTATATATTCCTTTAAGAATATTTATGGAGAATTGGGTAGGCACGGTGCTTTGCTAGAAGCCAACCATGTCTCGTAAATCGGTATAAACGTAGTACGCGGTACGTACGTGTTTGGACAGTCCGACGATCGGATTTACTGCCAACATATCCAGGAATCTCATGGGTCGCTTCCCGAAGATTCACCGATGACGTATGATTCGAACAGAATTAATCTAAGATTAATTGCAGAGAGATTTTATCTGGGATAAAATACTATTTGAAGAGAGAGAACGAAAAATTTGGAATTAATAGATAAAATGATATATTCGATATATTAAACGAAATTAGATTTCGACGCAGAATTAAAATTGGATTTTAATTCTCGCTAACGAATTGATTTAGAATTAATTCGCGAGGGACATGAATAGTAATTTTGCTAGGCATAATTATTTAATTAAATTTTATTTAATTATGTCGTAGCAAAAGTTCGTTAATTCAGAATTAACGAACCCGATCCCAGAATTTGTTTACGGGCCCATTCGCATTTTGAATTAATGTGCGGCCCACAAGTCACATCGCACGTCACATCGCTTGTCACTTTAGTGATGGAAGTCATGTCACCTTTTTGTGATTGACAACCAGTCACTATTCATGATGGTGGTAGATGGAGGCATTGAATGCCATTTTCCCTCCAATTTTGCTTTATGCTTTTTGGAAAAGCATATACCAAAATTGGTGAGAGTTTTTGGTTAATTTTTTTGGAAAACAAAGCAAACAAATTGAAAAAACTCTCTCTCTCTCCCAAACACAAAAACCGTGAGCTTCACAAGGTGAAAAGGAAACTTTGTAGTAATTTTTCCTAAGCTAGCACTAGAAGGAATTCATACAATGGTGATAGGGAAACTCCTCCCTTGAGCTTGGAATCAAGATCAAAGGTTGGAGCTTTGATTCAACATTCAGAGAGGACCTTGGCCGAATCTTGAAGGACTTCCTAAAGGCAAATTTTTGTGTTCAACGCATCCAATATCCGCCCTTTGTAAGTATGATTCTGCCATACTTCTTTATGTATTCACTTTATTTCATTGCTTGAATGATCTTGGGTATGTCTTAGTGACCAACACCCATCGGAATAGGAAATACATCCATGAATACATGCATACATGTCACATACATGCAATTTATATTTTCTGTTCGTAAGTTTTTTATTTAAAAAAAAATGACAAAGACGAGCAACTCAGGAACGGTTCAAAAATGAGCCATCTCTCATCAAGTAACAGTTCAAAAATGAGCCATCTCTCATCAAGTAACGGTTCAAAAATGAACCAGCTCAACTCAAGTAACGGTTCAAAAATGAACCATCTCTCATCAAGTAACAGTTCAAAAATGAGCCATCTCTCATCAAGTAACGGTTCAAAAATGAGCTATCTCTCATCAAGTAACAGTTCAAAAATGAGCCATCTCTTATCAAGTAACGGTTCAAAAATGAGCCATCTCTCGTCAAGTAACGGCTAAAAAATGAGCCATCTCTCATCAAGTAACTGTTCAAAAATGAGCCATCTCTCATCAAGTAACGGTTCAAAAATGAGCCATCTCTTATCAAGTAACGGTTCAAAAATGAACCATTTCAACTCAAGTAACGGTTCAAAAATCGAGAAGGTCGCAGCAGAGGACAACATTGCAGATCCGCTGACGAAAGCTATTCCTCAGCAAAAGTTGGAGCGACATGTACATAGTTCAGGTATTATATGCTTGAGTGACTGGCTATAGGCCAAGTGGGAGATTGTTAGACAATTATGACCTATAGCGTCACTATTTGTAAAAGACATTATGGTTTTTATACAAATTAACTATGTGACAATGGAAATTTCATTTTATCATTTTGTAATTTGATTACTTAAATATATAAATGATAAAAGTCCTTATGATTAGTTCCGGATTACAAGATATGAGACAATATCAATCCATAACAGTTTAATCATTAAACATCCCTAGTCGTAGTATTATCGAGACTGGACATCGATAATGCAGAATAGACTAGTATTGCACTTGTACGTGTTATGGAAGCGTAACAACATAGTTCTCATATATTTAAGTATTAGATACTTTTGCAAGTGTGATAGTAGGTTGTGTTTACCGATGGTACAGAAACAGCTTCACTCTGGATGGACCCCGCGGAATCCCATTGGTAGTATGACTATGTGTCTTTGGGAATCCGCATCAGGATTTATGTATTTGGTCTTAAACTTAGACTTGCATCGCTAGTACTTGTGATAATCAATACGCTTAAGTTTTGGTTATCTGGGACTTTAATAGGTTCTGTGTACGCTTCTTCTGGGTTTATTGAGAATCGTAGTGTATTGGGTGTGATGTCAAGACGGAAGTATCACTTCAGTCATATGGAGATGATGATCACGCAGGGATACATAACTGGTACTCTAATTGGTTGCAACCATCGGGATAATATGACAAGGTCATGATTCTCCGATTAAAGAGACTAGTTGCTTGTAATCTGATATATGCTTCGTACGAGGCAGACACTATTCCAGCCCCAGGCCTTGCATGTGACATCCGATACTAGATCGTAATACGCAATACTACATATACTACGACTGACATAGATTATATATTCCTTTAAGAATATTTCTGGAGAATTGGGTAAGCACGGTGTTTTGCTAGAAGCCAACCGTGTCTCGTAAATCGGTAAAAACATAGTACGAGGTACGTACGTGTTCGGATAGTCCGACGACCAGATTTACTGCCAATATATCCAGGGATCTCATGGGTCGCTTCTCGAAGATTCACCGATGACGTATGATTCAAACATAATTAATCTAGGATTAATTACGGAGAGATTTTATCTGGGATAAAATACTATTTGAAGAGAGAGAACGATTAATTTGGAATTAATCGATAAAATGATATATTCGATATATTAAACGAAATTAGATTTCGACGCGGAATTAAAATTAGATTTTAATTCGGGCTAACGAATTGATTTAGAATTAATTCACGAGCGACATGAATAGTAATTTTGCTAGGCATGATTATTTTATTAAATTTGATTTAATTACGTCGCAATAAAAGTTCGTTAATTCGGAATTAACGAACCCGAGCCAAGAATGTGTTTGCGAGCCCACTCGTATTTTGAATTAAAGTGCCGCCCATAAGTCACATCGCACGTCACATCGCTTGTCACTTTAGTGATGGAAGTCATGTCACATTTTTGTGATTGACAACCAGTCACTATTCATGATGGTGGTAGATGGAGGCATTGAATGCCATTTTCCCTCCAATTTTGCTTTATGCTTTTTGGAAAAGCATATACCAAAATTAGTGAGAGTTTTTGGTTAATGTTTTTTGGAAAACAAAACAAACAAATTGAAAACAACTCTCTCTCTCTCCCAAACACAAAAACCGTGAGCTTCACAAGGTGAAAAGGAAACTTTGTAGTAATTTTTCCTAAGCTAGCACTGGAAGGAATTCATACAATGGTGATAGGGAAACTCCTCCCTTGAGCTTGGAATCAAGATCAAAGCTTGGAGCTTGGATTCAACATTCAAAGAGGACCTTGGCCGAATCTTGGAGGACTTCCCAAAGGCAAAATTTTATGTTCAACGCATCCAAAGTCCGCACTTTGTAAGTATTATTCTGCCATACTTCTTTATGTATTCACTTTATTTCATTGCTTAAATGATCTTGGGTATGTCTTAGAGACCAACACCCATCGGAATAGGAAATACATCCATGCATACATGCATACATGTCACATACATGCAATTTTTATTTTGTGTTCGCAGGTTTTTTATTGAAAAAAAAAACGACAAAGATGAGCAACTCAGGAACGGTTCAAAAATGAGTCATCTCTCATCAGTAACAGTTCAAAAATGAGCCATCTCTCATCAAGTAACGGTTCAAAAATGAACCATCTCAACTCAAGTAACGGTTCAAAAATGAACCATCTCTCATCAAGTAACAGTTCAAAAATGAGCCATCTCTCATCAAGTAACGGTTCAAAAATGAGCCATCTCTCATCAAGTAACGATTAAAAAATGAGCCATCTCTCATCAAGTAACGGTTCAAAAATGAGCCATATCTCATCAACTAATGGCTCAAAAATGAGCCATCTCTCATCAAGTCACAGTTCAAAAATGAGCCATCTCTCATCAAGTAACGGTTTAAAAATGAACCATTTCAACTCAAGTAACGGTTCAAAAATGAGCCATCTCTCATCAAGTAATGGTTCAAAAATGAGCCATCTCTCATCAAGTAACGGTTCAAAAATGAACCATCTCTAATCAAGTAACGGTTCAAAAATGAACCATCTCAACTCAAGTAACGGTTCAAAAAAAAACCATCTCTCATCAAGTAACGGTTCAAAAATGAACCATCTCAACTCAAGTAACGGTTCAAATATGAACCATCTCTCATCAAGTAACGGTTCGGGAATGAACCACCTCACTCAGTAACGGTTCGGGAATGAACCATCTTTCATCAAGTAACATTTCAGGAATGAACCAGGGGTCAAGCACCTCACCACCACATCAACGCAGTTCAAAGCATCTCGCAAAGCAGCAGGTAAATACGACAGCCGACAAACCAGGTAAGTAAAAATGCATGTATAACTTTGATACGGTTGTCACTGTCACACACTACACAAGCCCCATCAAAGTGGGGGCGACTGTAGACATTGTATTTTTTCATAAAGCACAATGATGAGCCTCGTATGGAGGCACTACCCGATAAGTTGCGGAAGTAGCGGGAAACGAACGTCCGAAGGGAAAAATTTAAAAATTAATACCTTATCAAAATTTAATTCTTTTTTTAACCTTGGGTTCGCTCGATCTATATCTGTTTTAACTGTTAGCCTCGGCCCAAAACCCATGCAACCCACAAAGGGCCACACGCCCAAGCCCACATCACAAAACCCAAGCCCAATCCAAAATATTCAAATCACATTTAACACATGCCAAAATCCAATCAAATCTCTTTACAAATTTAATAATATCTTGAAATCAATCCCCACCAAAATTACATAATTTATTTCCCTTAATAACTTAATACATCCCTTTTTTTACATGATTTATTTCCTTAGACAAAACCCTAAGCATAACCCTAACCCTAGCTCACCATTATTAAAAGAGGACTAAACCAAACCCTACACTCCCTTCCTCCCCTCTCTCGATACACGGCTCATTCACACAAATAACCAAGGACCCTATTGACGCCTCTCTCTCCTCTCTCTAAAATAGAAAAACAAAAAAATAAACCCTAGATCCTTATCCTCTTTCTCTCTCTTCACTGTAACACACACAAGTCACCAAAATCATATACAACACTTCACTAAAACCATCATCACTCACTTCTCTCCTCTCTCGTACTCACACACTGACCAGAAATACGCCAAACCCTAGCCCTTCAACCAGCCGAAACCCTAAAACAAATCTAGTCTTCCACCGACTAGCAAACAAAAAAAAACTAAGCCATAAAAACAAATTCCACCGATCACAAAAACAAACAAAAAGAAAACCAAGATGCGGCCAAGATCAAGAAAAGAGAAAAACCCTAATCAGCTCGCTCTCTCTCTCATCAACCCTCTTCACACCCTAAGGGTCTTATTCATTCACTCATCTTCGGCAAAACCTATAAAAAATAAACCCTAAGGCAAAAAACCAGAAAATAATAGCCCCATCACTGCCCTCTCACCGAACGCAAAAAACCAGAAAATAACCTAGCCAAACAGCCCCATGCAGTCTTGAAAATTAGCTCCCAAAACAGTGAAGAAAGCCGCAGAAAAATAGTAGCAAAAACAAAGAAAACAACAGTCCAAAAACAGAGAAAATAGTGAAAAAACAGCGGAACAGCGAGTGAAAATAGTGAAAACAGCGAATCAGCGAACTAGAAAAACAGCGGAGCAATAACCCTTCCGGTGACGGCGTAACGCACTTCCAAGAAGCGACTTAAAAGGTAAGACCTGAGGGCACCCTTTACTATTATTTGTTTACCTTTTCAGTTATTCATTGTTGATCACTCGCATGCATCATTATATTTTACGCATAGTTTCATTTATGTTGAGTTAATGATTGCATGCTATCTTTTGCAGTATATCAGATGGAAACCTAGACGTAAATTTCGTAGCCGAATCCGAATGGATGGTAGTGCGGTCTGTACTTGGGATACAACTCCACATACCGCTTGAGAAACTTTCAAGTGCGTGTTTCATTTTGTTATTTAATTTTGTATTCATTCGTTGTTTGTGTTTATTGTTCCGCTATTTATTTTCTACGTATTTCTTTATTTATTTACGCATTGTAATCTAGTGCGCATGGACTAATCACGTTGGATTAAAGGTCCTCCATTTGAGGGAAAAACCAAAAGGCTACCTTTACCACGATTTTTTCCGTGCCGAATGAAATATACTTGATTTAATGTGAAATACATTCAATCGTGCATACGAGGTCCCATATAGATGTTGGCCTTGGTCGCATCTCTTTTATTATTCCGCCATTTACTTTCCTCATATGATTGCTTTATTTACTTATGCATTGCTATCTAGTGCGTATAGGCTAATCTCGTTGGATTAAAGGTCCTCCATTTGAGGGAAAAACCAAATGGATACCTTTACCACGATGTTTTGCTGCGCCGGACGAAGTATACTTGATTAAATGTGAAATACGTTCAATCGGGCATACGAGATCCCATATAGATGTCGACCTTGGTCGTATATCTTTTATTATTCCATTATTTACTTTCCGCATATCATCGTTCTATTTGTTTATGGATCGTTATTTAGTGCGCATGGGCTAATCATGTGGGTTAAAGGTCCTCTATTCGAGGGAAAAGCCTAAAGGCTACCTTTACCACGATTTTTTGTCACACCAGATGAAGTACGTTTGATTGAACGTGAGATACGTTCAATCGGGCATACGAGGTCCCATATAGATGTCGGCCGCGGTCGCATCTCTTTCATCATAATGTTATTTACATTTTGCGTATTATTACTTTGTTTATTCATGCATTGTTACTTGATGCGCATGGGCTAATCTTGTGGATTAAAGGTCATCTATTCGAGGGAAATGCCCAAAGGCTACCTTTACCATGATGTTTTTCCGTGCCTTTTTATTATTCCGATATTTACATTTTGCATATCATTACTTTTCTTATTCATGGGTTGTTACTTAATTCGCATGGGCTAATCATGTGGGTCAAAGGTCCTCTATTCGAGGGAAATGCCTAAAGGCTACCTTTACCACGATGTTTTACCGTGCCGGATGAAGTATGTTTGATTGAATGTGGAATACGTTCAGTCGGGAATATGAAGTCCTATATAGATGTCGGCCTTGGTCGCATCTCTTTTATTATTATGTTACTTACATTTTGCGTATTATTTCTTTGTTTATTGATGCATTGTTATCTAGTGCGCATGGGCTAATCACGATGGATTAAAGGTCCTCTATTCGAGGGAAATGCCTAAAGGCTACCTTTACCACGATGTTTTGCCGCGCCGGAAAAAATATGTTTGATTGAATGTAGAATACATTCAGTCGAGCATACGAAGTCCCATATAGATGTTGGCCTTGATCGCATATCTTTTATTATCATTTACTTTTTGCATATTATTTCTTTGTTTATTCATGCATAGTTATCTAGTGCGCATGGGCTAATCATGTTGGGTTAAAGGTCCTCCATTCGAGGGAAATACCTAAAGGCTACCTTACCATATTTTGCCGCACCTTTCTTCAATAGATCTCGCTATTCACCTTTTTTGTTGTTATTTTTCACTTTTCATTTTCGTATTCATGTCATGTTAATGCTTGAGTGTTGCCTCTCGCGGTATATCGGATGGAAACCCAGACAAAAATTCTGTAGCCAAATCCGAATGGACGATAGTGCGGTCTGTACTTAGGATACAACTCCACGTACTGCTTGAGAAACATCCACGCATGCGTTTATGTCATTTTATATACCACTTTGGTAATCTCATTCGAACGCGTTCTCAAACTCTACTCGAACGCATGAATTCGGCTTTATCTCGTTCGAACGTGTTTCCAAATGCTACTCGAACACATGCATTCTGTTTACCGTTCGAACACTTTTCCGAATGCTACATAAATGTGCATGCATTGAATCGACTTCTCTTCCTCATATTTGATGCATGTTTGCTTCTTTGGTTATTTCGTTTGCATTACATACTTAATCATCTCACTTTATTATTGACGTTTTTTACCGTTATTATTTTATTATATTTTCGCATTTCTTTATTTGATAAGTTTATGGAATTATGCGATCATTTTTATTTTATTGGTATGCAAACTTGTGTGTTTATTAAATTATCTTGCATGTGTTGCATAAGACTTGGTTACATTATAGCATAAATTTGTTCATTACGATTGGCATAAGTAAGGGACCATTCTGAACCCAACGGTTTGAGGTCTTCCCTCGCGAGGGGTGAGTGCAGCCTTAAATCATTTCCCAGTTCACACTGGGTGGTGACTCATTTATTCTGCCGTTTAGTCCCCATCGGGCTACTCCGTACTCCCATCGGGCCGCGAGCCCGGACAGCATCACCTCACCTCTGTACCATGTCTACAGTAACCTTTTGCTCCAGTCAGGCCTTATAGGTTTCAACCTTTCCATCAAGACCGCGCTTCCTTTTGTAAACCCATTTAAAATCGATAGGAACAATTCCTTTGGGAAGCGGAACCAAGTCCCAAACTTGATTCTCATGCATTGAGTCTAACTCAGATTTCATGGTACTTTGCCACTTCACGGAGTCGATGTCCAATATCGATTCTCTATAGGTAAAATGATCAGTCTCTTCAACTAAAAGAACATCGAGACTCTTCTCTTATATCAAATACAAGCGTTCATGACATCTAGATACCCTTTGTGACCTACAGAGTGTGTGTGTTGAAGGTTCTTCATCTTCTTGAACTTCAGGTTCCTCCGTTGGTTCGTTGTTTTCAGGTTGGACTTCATCATGGCATATGAAGGACAACCCCAAAACTTAATATAATTAATATTTGGTCTCCTACCGCTCTGTATCTCATATGGAGTTGTAGGAACAGATTTTGAAGGAATCTTATTCAAAATATGTGCAGCTGTTAAAAGAGAGTAGCCCCATAAGTAATAGGGCAAATCTGTAAAACTCAACATAGATCGGACCATATCCAATAAAGTCTGATTTCTCCTCTCAGACACTCGATTGTACTGTGGAGTACCTGGAGGAGTATATTGATCGATAATCCCATTCTCCTTCATATAATCCATGAACTCACTGCTCATATATTCGCCGTCTCGAAATGATCGAAGTTATTTAATATATTGACCAGTTTGTTTTTCTAATTCATTACGGAACTCTTTGAACTTTTCAAAGGTTTCCGATTTATGTCTCATCAAATAGACATAACCATACCGTGATAGATCATCGGTAACGGTAACGAAGTACGAATAACCACTGTGAGCATTCTGACTTAGTAGACCACATACATCAGAATGTATGAGTTCCAGTAAATTACTGGCGTGGTGTCCAACACCAGAAAATGAGGCTTTGGTCATCTTACCCTGAATACACGATTCACAAGTTGGATAGGTTTCAATGGTGAGATATGGTATCAAACCATTCCTAACCAATTAGGTAAGGCGTTTAATGCCTATATGACCTAGCCTCATATGCCAAAGTTCAGTATTATTAACTACAGGTCAACTATGTTTATTAATCTTATTATTCAAAATATCTCTAGAAGTATGCAATGTGTAATGACCGGGCTCATTTGGACAACAAAGGATCTGAATATTACGTTTATCATATAAATACAAAGAACAGTTCTTAATATTAACATGATAACCTTCTGTATCTAATACAAAAAGAGATATAATATTTGCTACATATCCTGGTGTTGGACAATTATGACCCATAGCATCACTATTTGTAAAAGACATGGTGTTCTTTGTACAAATTAACTATGTGACAAAGGAAATTGCTCTTTTATCATTTGTAATTGGATTACTTGGATATATAAATGATAAAAGTCCATATGATTAGTACCGGATTAATAAGATATGAGACAATATTAATCCATGAAAGGTTTAATCATTAAATATCCCTAGTCGTAGTATTATCGAGACTGGACATCGATAATGCGGAATAGGCTAGTATTGCATTTGTGCGCGTTATGGAAGCTTAACGACATAGTTCTCATATATTTAATTATTGGATACTTATGTAAGTGTGATATGAGGTTCTGTTAGCCGTTGGACCGGGAACAGCTTCGATCTGGATAGACCCCTCGGAATCCCATAGGTAGTATGACTATGTGTCTATGGGAATCCAAATCAAGGTTGGTGCATTTGGTCTTAATCTAAGACTTGCATCACTAATACTTACGACAATAAGTACGCTTTGGTTTTGGTCGTCCAGGGCTTTAATAGGTTTTGTGTACGCCTCTTATGGGTTTAATGAGAATCATAGTGTATTGGGTGTGATGTCAAGATGAAAGAATCACTTTAGTCATATGGAGATGATGATCACGCAGAGATACAGAACTAGTACTGTCAAATGCTGCAGCTATCGGGATAGTATGACTAGGTCATGATTATCTGATTAAAGAGACTAGTTGCTAGGGATCTGATATATGCTTCATACGGGGCAGACACAATTCGAGCCTTAGGCCTAGCATGTGACATTTGATACTGGATCGCAATACGCAATACATTGTATACTACGCCTGATACAGATTATATATATTCCATGTTGAATATATTTCTGGAGAATTGGGTAGGCACGG
The DNA here is from genome assembly GCA_019454045.1 of Zanthoxylum bungeanum. NCBI lineage: Eukaryota > Viridiplantae > Streptophyta > Magnoliopsida > Sapindales > Rutaceae > Zanthoxylum > Zanthoxylum bungeanum. The sequence continues at coordinate 21,814 of SKCR01050479.1, forward strand.
TGCTTTACTAGAAACCAACCATGTCTTGTAAATTGATAAGAACATGGTACCGGGTACACACGTGTTCGGATAGTCCGATGACCGTATTTACTTCCAATATATCTAGGAATCTCTTGACTCTAACAAATTTAATCTGGGATTAATTATGAGAGAGAAAATTAATCTGGGATTAATTGCGTCATGAATCAATCTAGGATTAATTCATGTAGAAGAGAGAGCGCGATTAATTTGGAATTAATCGATAAAATAAATTTAATAGTTAAATTGGATTTTTCCTATTTAATTTATTTATTTGGGCTAAAATAATATATCAGATATCTTAATTGAAATTGGATTTCAATACGGAATTGAAATTGGATTTTAATTCAAGCGAACAAATTAATTTGGAATTAATTCGTAAGTGACTTCCGTAATAATTTTGCTGGGCATTATTATTTAATTAAATTGGATTTAATTACGTCGCGATGGAAAATTCATTTAGTCGGATTAAACGAACCGAGCCTAAAGTGTGTTGTGTAAGCCAACTAGATTTGGAATTAATTGGGTGGGACCCACAACTCACATCACTTGTCACTATGTGATGGAAGTAGTTGGAATAGTAATTGGATTACTTATTACACACACCTACCAACTTTGAATGACTAATTTTTGTATATGTTTTTGGAAAACACAAAATGAAACTATTCATCTTCTCCTCTCTTCTCCTAAATGCCGAGCACTCTTCTTCTCTCCATGGAATTTTGTTGCAAAATTCTACAAAGGTAGCACTTAAAAGGAGTCAACTAAGGTGATAGGGAAACTCACCCTTGAGTTTGGAATGCAAAAGAAAGCTTGGAGCTTCCAAAATACAAAGAAAAAGTTTTGAATCTCATCCGATCATTGTAAGTTTTTTCCGCAAACTTCTTGATGTATTCACACACAAATCAATCTTAGTGATCTTGTGGCATGTGTAGGACATTAACAATGGTATCTAGAGCCATCATGAGCTTGATTTTAAATCTAGGGTTCATGGACTTTAATTTGGGATTTTTTGCTTGGAGCTTGATTTACCTAAATTGATTGTTTGGTTGAGTTTGGATGATGATGAATTAGATTTGTGAATCTTTGGATTTGAAAAAAATTGATTGGATCAAAAATCCCCAAATCCATCCCCTTGGCCGAAACTACCCTAGTGTGTGCTCATGATAATTTTTTTAAAATAAGACAATTGGATATGTTCTTGGCATGAAATGTATGTTATATGTTGATTTGATTGGATTGAAATTAAATTGCATGATAATTTCTTGTCAATGTCGTGAGCCTAAGCATGTTGGAATGGATGGTTTTGCTTCAATTTGTGTTGGACATGAATTGGAATTATTGAGCATGATTAATTGGGTTAATTATTGTTTTGGAAACATTAGATTAGTTGATTAATTATGTTAATTGTACTTTAATTAAATTAATATGTAATTTGGAATAATGTGTTAATTTAATTTGTTGTAATTGGGCTTAATGGGCTTGGTTGGGCCAAGTATGGTTTTGGACAATTGGGTTGGATCCAATTGGGTCTAACACCATTTCCATAAAGTCCAAATATGACTATTGGGCTTTTAAAAATTTAATTGGGCCTAAATTGATTTTTGGCGTATGGTGATTCCTATTTGGGCCTTGGCATCTTGGGTTTGATCCATAATGGCCAAAGCCCACGCCTAAAGAATTAATTGAAAGCCCATTGGACTTTAATTAAATAGTATTGGATACTAATTGTGTTAGACATTGTGTCCCATAGCGTCACTGTTTGTAAATGATATTGTATTATTGTACAAAATTAACTATGTGATAATGAAATTGCATTTTGCCGTTTTGTAATATTATTTACTTTGATTTATAAATGGCGAAAGTCCATATGATTAGTACTTGATTGAGATGATATGAGACAGTATCAATCCATAAAGGTTTAATCATTAAATATCCCTAGTCGGAGTATTATCGAGATCGGACATCGATAATGCGGAATAGACTAGTATTGCGCTTGTGCACGTTGTGAGGGCACAACGGCATAGTTCTCATATATTTAAGTATTGGATACTTATGCAAGTGCGATAGGAGGTTTGTTTTACCGATGGTACGGAAAACAGCTTCGCTCTGGATAGACCCCCCGCGGAATCCCATTGGTAGTATGTCTGCGTGTCTATGGGAGGCCGCATCAGGGTAGGTGTATATGGTCTTAACCTGAGACTTACATCGCTAGTAATTGCGACAATCGGTAAACTTTGGTTTTGGTGGTTGGGGACCTTAACCGGTTCTGTGTACACCTCTTCTGGGTTTATCGAGAATCGTAGTGTACTGGATGTGATGTCAAGATGGAAGTATCGCTTCAGACATATGGAGGTGATGATCACGCAGGACACAGAACTAGTACTCTATATGTTTGACACTCTAAGCCATTATGACTAGGGCAGGATTGTCCGATTTAAAGAGACTAGCTGCTTGATGTCCGATATATGTTTCGTACGGGGCAGACACATCTCCAGCCCTAGGCCTAGCATGTGATCATCCGATACTGGATCGATGTACGCAATACTACGGTATACTACGCTTGATATAGATCTTATATTCCTATAAGAATATTTCTGGAGAATTGGGTAGGCATGGCGCTTTGCTAGAAGCCAACCTTGTCTTGTGAATCGGTAAGAACGTAGTACGAGGTACGTGCGTGTTCGGATTATCCGACGACCGTATTTACTGCCAACATATCCGGAGATCTCTGGGTCGCTTCCTGAAGATTCACCTATGATATTTGATTCGGAACTTAATTAATCTTGGATTAATTGCGGAGAAACTTTATCTCGGATAAAGTGCCTTATTTAGAGAGAGAACGATTAATTTGGAATTAATCGATAAAATTATTATATTCGATATAATAATCGAAATTCGATTTCGACGCGAAATTAAAATTAGATTTTAATTCGGGCATACGAGTTAATTTAGAATTAATTCGTTAGCGACGTAAATAATAATTTCGCTAGGTGCGATTATTTATTTAAATTCGATTTAATTAACGTCGCGACGTAAGTTCGGTATTTCGGAAATATCGAACCCGAACGCGTGAGTGCACGTGGGCCCACTTTCATTTGGAAACGTGTGGGGCCCACATGACACATGTCATTATATGTATTATTTTATTGATGTTGCATTGCATGGTGATAGTGTACAATACACTCAATTGTTTTGCATGGAGTTTGAGTGTTTGACACTCTAAGCCATTGCATGGTTGGTGTCATAATTTTATTATTAATTTAATAAACATTATGGCATAAATATAAATTGATTTTTGGTAACAAAATCAATAAAAACAAAAAACTCTCTTTTCTCTCTCACATTGCCGAAAACTGCATGCAGTTTTTGCTCTCCATCTTCTTCATTTTGGTTGTCTAAAACTTGAAGATATTGAGGTTGTTTGGAACATCTACTCACATGCAAGGCTAGCACCTTACAGGGATCAAAAGAGGTGATAGGGAAACCATCATAGAGCAAGGAATACACAAAGCTTGAAGCTTTCCACCTCTTCTCATCTTGGCCGAATCATCCCAACCTTGGAGCTTCCATTTTGGTTTGATTTTCTTCATCACTAAAGCAATGTAAGTATGATTCCGCCATACTTCATCTTATATATATATTCAATGTTGTATTTCAAATGCTTAATCTTTCCTTGGGACATATTATAGAAACCAACAAATTGGGCCTTTGAGACCCATTAAGATTGGATTTGAAATCTATGTCTAAAGGGCACCATTAAAAGTGTAATTATTTAATTTGGAATTAAAAATAAATTAGTACTGAATACAATTTAAATTGGATTTAAAAATTATAGTTCGATATAATTCAAGAATACGTACTTTGAGTATTTATTCTTAAACGAGTTGGACTCGCGCAAATCAAATCGTTGTATGAACATTGGATGGTCATTAATTCAAAGATTAATTAATTGGATTAGATTGATTGAATAACATGCTTTGTGTGAATACTTGGATGTATATGTATGAATAATGTATATCAGATGGATATTAGAAGGGTGGGGGCAATTTTGGAAATTGTTGTAATAATTTTAGATTTTATTAAATTAGACCTGCGTGTCCAGCCTATTATCTCTTTATTCTTTGTATTTCTCTTCTCACCAATTCCTCTCAATGTAAATGAGGTTTCTTTAATGTATTATGTAATATGGTAGAAGTAAGAATAGTGCTAGGGTGAGAGAGGAAAATGAGAGATTTGTTCTAGGAACAAATTGTTATATATCCATCCGCATATCATTATTAACTTATTCGCGCCTTATAATGCTTTTAGAATGCATGCTTAAGGGTGTATGATGAGAGCTCATCAAAGATAATTAATTGGTTGCCAATTTACGCGAAAAAACCTCACTCAAATATTAAGCGTTTTCCTTCCATTGAGTGGTTCTCTCTCAAGATCCAAGATTGGCATTGGTTTGTTGCCCAAATTCAAGATCAATGTCCATCGCGGATGTGTTTGAACCACGAAAACTTTGTTCTATATCATATGTCTTGGGCGGTTGTGACTTGTTGGCCAAAGTCAAGGTCACTTCTAGTTCATCGACGTGGATTACGAAGCTTTCCCCCTGTCAATGGGTCGCGCTTAACTGGAATCATTAAGTTTGTTGAGCCAAAGCCAAGGCTTAGTTGATTCAGAGGAAAAGGTTAGGAAATATATATTGGATATATATCTCGGACTTGGAGGTCCACCTACCGGATCTAGGAATTGGATGAGATCCAATTGATCTTAGATATCTACCTAGTTAAGTTTCATACAGCTTGTTGGCCAAAGTGAAGGTTGTGTGTTATTTAACGGGATCCTAGCCCACTAGGAAACTGGGTTTCCCGAGTACTCCACAGAGGGTTAGAGGCTCGCCGAAAAATAGGGGGTGGCTAGTATTAAATTTGAAATTTCGTTTAAATACTTGTCAACACGCTCTCTTTTATATCATTGTTATAAATATATTAGTTAGACTAATATCTTTTATTGCTTTCTTTGAACAATTAGACTGTACAAGACACTACTTCATTTGTAGTTGATTATATAGTTGGACTATAGTAATCATTACATTTGATTGTTCCCGATATCGTTGATTGAATAGTTGGACTATTGCAACTGAGATGGCTGGAAAGATTAGCGTCAGGGAGATCATCATGGGCGATAATGTCTTTAACGGGTCCAATTTTCTAGATTTAGAGATGAATCTCAGGATAGTCCTAGGAGCCGAGAAGTTACGCTATGTCATAGAGAAACCTCTCGGGCCTGAGCCTAGAGTTGAGCAAATAGTAGAGCATGAGCTTTGGAAGACTCATTGTGATGATAAATTTAGTGCATAATCCGTCATGCTTGCCGCAACGACTCCTCAATTACGTCGTCATAACAAAGGATTGGATCCTTATAGTATGATGTTGAAATTGAAGGATCTTCACAGATCTAATCATAGATCTCAGAAGCACGAATTGCACAAGAAGCTCTTTCACTCGCGTATGTCAGAGGGTACGTCTGTCGAGCACTATGTGTCGCAGATGATTGCTGACATCGAGCAGCTAGGTCAGTTGGGCATAACCTTCGAGGCCGAGACTTCTATAGAATTGATCTTACAGTTTTTGCCCGACTGCTGGGGCGATTTCATCATAAACTATAATATGATGAACCAAGAGAAAAATCTTGGAGAGTTATTGGCGATGCTGAAAAAAGTAGAGTCAGTGCTTCTAAAGGGCAAGAAGCGCGATGCGCACCTTACTTTGACATCCCAAATAGCCAAGGCTTGGCTGAAGGCTTCTGGAGGTGTGAAGAAAATGAAGAAAAATGACAAGGCTAAATCATCACAGTCTTCTGGGAAGACAAAGGACATATATCAAGATGTCTGCCTAAACTGTGGCAAACAGGGTCACTGGAAGCATGACTGCCGTATGGACGGACAGGCATTCATGATGGAAATGAAGGCGAGCAAGGCTCCGACTTCAAGTATGTTTTTTATTGTAATAAACGTGTCCACTACTGGATTTAAAAATTGGATTTTTGATACTGGATGTGGTACATACATATATACTGATGTACGGGATCTACTGATTAGCAGGAGACTGGCTTCAGATGAGATAAACCTGTGAGTCAGAAACGGGACGAGCGTCGCTGTTTTGGCTGTGGGAACCTAAATTTTGGAACTGCTCTTTGGGCATGTACTTAAATTAGGAAACTATTATAATGTACCTAGTTTGACTAGAAACATTATCTCTATATCTAGTTTAACCCGTTGCGGGTATACATTTTTGTTCTAGAACATTGGGTGTTTTTTTTATAAAGATGATATTGAGATATACACATTAGATGTGAATAACAGTATTTATATTTCGAATATAAATGAATCTCAAACATATAACATGACAAACAAAAGGCTCAAACTGAGTAAATCAGATGAGACTTATTTATAGCATTGTTGTCTGGAACACATTAACAAGAATCATATATCCACACTCTTTGGAAGAATGGATACTTGAACAAATTTGATTCCAATTCAAATGACGTCTGTGAATCTTGTTTTTTAGGCAAAATACTGTAGACAACAGAACCTGGGCGACGCTATTCTAGGCTCGCGGCCTAGTTGGGAAGTATGAAATAACATGGAGTCGACACCCGGTGTGAACCGGGACAAAGATTTAAGGCCACACTCACCCCTCGCAAGGGAAGACCTCAAACCGTTGGGTTCGGAATGGTCCCTTACTTATGTCACTTGTGATGATATAATTTGTGCAATAAACTAACTGAATCTATTCATCATTCATGCTCAAGGGTACTTAGATCTAACATGCTTTCATCCAAATAATTTCACACAATGTAACACAACAAGCCTATTGAGCCATTAAACCAACATGTATAATTCATTACCCAAACGCATCATAAACCAAGAACATGCATAATGAACAACCTAAACATGCTTTAACAAATAAATAACAAACTAAATTAAACCATGCTTTAAATAATAAACATACAACCTAAAGACTATAACATGCTCAAATACAAATTAGGATGAGACGAGATGCGTGTATCTTAAGTGGTACGTGGCATTGTATCCCGAGTGCAGACCATACTACCGTCCATTCAGAGTCGGCTATGGAATTTACGTCCGGGTTTCCATCCGATATACCAGAAAAGAGAACACATATCCCGCTCATCCAACAATCACATCATGCTTCAAACGACTCTCATGCAATTATATATCAAAATAAATAAAACAACAATAAAGAAGATAAGTAGAAAGGTGCCCTCAGGTCTAACCTCTTTTGTCGTCTAAGAAAGGGCGTTACACGTCCGTTGGAAGGGTGAATGATCCGCTACTCTTTTAGTTCACCAACTCAACGTCTTTCCTCGCTGTTTTTCTGTTCGGGCTGCTGTTTCAAGTCCGTTTCGCTGCTGTTTCGCTGCTACGTTTCAGGTCACTGTCTAGGTGGTTTGGCGGACTGTTTTGGGTGATTTTGAAGGCTTAGGGAGGTGCGTTTGTGGGATATTTTTAGGGAAACTTTATGGAGGTTTTTGGGGGGTTTTCTAGGTGATTTTAGGGCTGTTTTATGGGCTAAAGTCGCAGCAAATACTGACCAGAACAGTAAGCTAAACTCGGCAGTTCAATAGTGCAGTGAAGCCGTTTTCAGGGCTGACTTGGGCGCACAATTGGGGCTGCTTTTCGGGGATATTTTGCACGACTTTAAGATTGTGAATAAGGTTTATTTGAGGGTGTTTTGGGGCTGTGAATGGTGGCTAAAGACGCAGCAAAGAGGGCTTAAGTTTGGGTGTTGGGCGTGAAGGGTATAGATGAAGAAAGTGGATTTGCGGCACTAAAGGGTGATTTTGGCTTGATGATTCGGTAATGGAGGCTTGAAGGAGATCCTTGGGCGTGCAAGGGAGGCTTAGATGAGTGTCTTAGGCGTTCTTGAGGGATATGTATGTGCTAGGTTTTGAATGGGGGGTGAAGGCCTCTTTTTATAGGCAAAGAGAGAAGACTTTCCTAATTTGAATAGGAAAGAATCTCCTAATTGGTGTCTAACAAGGAATGGATCTCCTAATTTGGATTTGTGATTGGATTTGATTTGGTAGGGATTTGATTTGATTTCTTTTATTTAGGTAAGGATTTTATTTGATTTAAACATGTGATAAATGTGCATATACCTAAATAAAGGCACTATGGGCGTGAATCCCCCTCCTTGGGCATGGGCTTGGTTTGACTTGGTTTGACTTGGGTATTTTGGGTTTGGTTTGGGTTTGGTTCGGGTTTTGGGCCTTAGGTAAGCTTTGAAACGGAAGTCCAACAAGCAGCCGAAGCTAAACAACTCAGATAAAATCCAACAAAAATTCTATTTTCCAACTTTACCCTTCCAACGTTCGTTTCCCGCGGCTTTCATGACTAAAGAAGTAGTTGTCTCCATACGAGACTTATCATCGGGCTGATATGAAAAAATGCAATGCCTACAGTCGCCCCCACTTTCATGGGACTTGTGTAGTGTGTGACAATGACAATTCCTATCAAAGTACGTGCAATGCATTTTTACTTACCTGGCTCGCCAGCTGCCACATGGTCCGCCTGTTGTGTTGAGTTGATATGATGTTGAGGTGCTTCGACCTCTGGTCCATTCCCGAACCGTTGTTGTGATGTGATGAGGTCCATTCCCGAACCGTCACCGTGTTGTGGTCCATTCCCGAACCGATCTCCATTCCCGGAGTGTTGTTGTGATGTGATGAGGTCCATTCCCGAACCGTCACCGTGTTGTGGTCCATTCCCGAACCGATCTACATTCCCGGAGTGTTGCTGTGATGTGATGAGGTCCATTCCCGAACCGATCTCCATTCCCGGAGTGTTGTTGTGATGTGATGAGGTCCATTCCCGAACCGTCACTGTGTTGTGGTCCATTCCCGAACCGATCTCCATTCCCGGAGTGTTGCTGTGATGTGATGAGGTCCATTCCCGAACCATCATCGTGTTGTGGTCCATTCCCGAACCGATCTTCGGGATCTCCATTCCCGGAGTGTTGCTGTGATGTGATGAGGTCCATTCCCGAACCGTCACCGTGTTGTGGTCCATTCCCGAACCGATCTCCATTCCCGGAGTGCCATTCCCGGCGTGCTCATTCCCGAGCTGTCCATTTCTGGACTGTCCATTCCCGGACTGTCCATTCCCGGACTAAAATCTCCATTCTCGGAGTGCCATTCCCGGCGTGCCATTCCCGGCGTGCTCATTCCCGAGCTGTCCATTCCCGGACTGTCCATTCTCGGATTAAATCTCCATTCCTCGAGTGCCATTCTCGGCAGAAACTGATTTGAAAGTAATGCGGGCCTCGCACCCAGAATGCCATATCTGGCAGAACTGATCTGATGTCTTCATACTCGGAGTGCCGTACCTGGCTGATCTGATATCTCCATACCTGGAGTGCCGTACCTGGCAAAACTGATCTGATATCTCCATACCCGGAGTGCCGTACCTGGAAAAACTGATACTGATGTCTCCATACCCGGAGTGCCATACCCGACAAAACTGATGCTGATAATGATGTGGGCCTCGCCCCCAGAGTGCCATACCCGGCAAGACTGATACCGATAATGATGTGGGCCTCGCCCCCAGAGTGCCATACCTGGCAACACTGATACCAATAATGATGTGGGCCTCGCCCCCAGAGTGTTGTTGATGTCTGATGTGGGCCTCGACCCTGGGACTCATTCCTGAAACTGCTGACAAGGTGGGCCTCGCCCCTGGGATCCATTTCCGGATTCATTCCAAATTCTGACGACGTGGGCCTCGGCCCTGAGATTCATTCCCTGGATTCACTCCAAAACTCTAGCGATGTGGGATTCCTTCCCCTGGGATTCATTCCCGAAACTCTGACGATGTGGGCCTCGACCCTGGGATTCATTCCCCAAACTGCTGATAAGGTGGACCTCGACCCTGGGATCCATTCTCGGATTCATTCCAAATTCTGACGACGTGGGCCTCGGCCCTGGGATTCATTCTCTAAACTGCTGATAAAGTGGGCTCGACCCTGAGTTGATATTGATGTGGGCCTCGCCCCAAACTGATACTGATGTCTCCATACTCGGAGTGCCATACCCGGTAAAACCGATGATGTATCTCCATTCCCAGAGCGCCATACCCAGCGGAACCGATACTGTATCTCCATATCTGGAGTGCCATACCCGGCAAAACCGATGCTGTATCTCCATACCCGGAGTGCCATACTCGGCAAACTGATGCTAGTAATGATGTGGGACTCATCCCCAAAACTGCTGGTGAAGTCGGCTACATCCTTGGGATTCATTCCCGAAACTTTGATAATATGGGCCTCGACCCTAGGATTCATTCCAAAACTTTGCTGCTGTGGGCCTCAACCCTATGCTTCATTCCCAGATTTTGCTGATGTGGGCCTCGACCATGGGACTCATCCTTGAAACTAACACTGATTCATTTCTGAAACTGATACTGATTCATTCCTGAAACTGATAATGATTCATTCTTGAAACTGATAATGATTCATTCTAGAAACTGTACTGTTGCTGTTTCTGATGGGCTTGCCTTTGCCGCTTTCTCTTTTCTTCTGGGGATCTCATGGGTCGCTTCCCAAAGATTCACCGATGACGTATAACTCGCACTCTAAATTAATCTGAGATTAATTAGTTGAGAGAGAAAATTAATATGGGATTAATAGAAGGGATATTTTATCTGGGATAAAATATCATTAAATAGAGATAATGATTAATTTAGAATTAATCGATTAAATGATATATTCGATATATTAAACGAAATTGGATTTCGACGCGGAATTGAAATTAGATTTTAATTCGGGCGAACGAATTAATTTGGAATTAATTCGTTAGCGATGTGAATAGTGATTTTGCTAGGCGTAATCATTTAATTACGACGCAACGGTAAATTCGTTAATTTAGAATTAGCGAATCCGAGCCCGATTTTGTGAAATTAGATGAATGAGTATGCTTAAATCATGTTGAATTGAATGTTGATTAGATCAATTTCATGAAAATTGATTTGGAATGATTTTCCCCAATATTTTCACCTTGGCCGAATGTTAGGGTTTATTTGGAATTCTTGCAATTTTTCATTTTGATTCATTGGATGAATTGTAATGATGTTGGATGATGTTATTTTGAAATTAATTGGATTGAATTTTGAATTGTACAAAAATCCCCAAATACCTTATGTTGGCCGAATACATATAGCCCTATTTAGTCTTGGAATTTTGATTTGTGATTCATTGGATGAGTTAGAATCAATTAGGATGGTGATTAAACATCGATTCTGGAATTAATTGGACTGAATTCGAATCGGATAAAAATCCCCTCTTTGGCCGAGACTATGGAAGCATGTAATTGGGTTTGATTTTAATCAAAATATGTTGGACATGTGATGAAGAAAAACAGCATGATTAATTGTGTATATTGGTGTTTTAGAAATGTTAATTTGGGTAATTAATCATGTTATACACTTTGGTAATTAAATGGGAAAATTGGATTTTTGGAATTTAATTATTTGGGCCTATTTTGTGAAATTGGGCTTTAAAGTTGTAAATGGGCTTAATGGGCTTTGTTGTACAAAGTTGGGTTTAGGAAAATTGGATTGGACCCAATTGGGCCCAAAACCGCCACCATAAAGCCCAAATGCGACTTAATGGGCTTTAGAGTTTGATTAGGCCTAATGGGCCAAAATTGATTTATTGGCTTATGGGGTAACTCCCGGATTGGACTTTGGTTTTCGGTTTGACCCGAGTTGACCAAAAGTCCACGCCTTAAGAAATCAATTAAAAGCCCATTGGACTTTAATTAAATTGATGTTGGACGTTCATCGGGTTTTGAAACCCGTTGCGATTAAATTTGGAATTTAAGTCGTAAAAGTTCATTAATAAAGTGTAGTATTTAATTTGGAATTAAATAACGAATTAAAATTGAATGCATATTAAATTGGATTTAATGATGTAGTTTAATTTAATTCGAGAATTCGTACTTTGAGTACTTATTCGCAAAGACGAGTTTAACTCGCACAAAATCAAATCGTTGTTTGAACATGGATGATCACTAATTATCAGATTAATTAATTTGATTAGATTGATTGATAACATGCTTGTGTGAATACATGGTTGTGATGAATGAATAATGTATATCGGATGGATATTAGTCGGGTGGGACAATTTTAGAATTGTTGTAATAAATTCGATTTATTAAATTGGACCTGCGTGTCCAGCCTTATCACCTCTATACTATTTGTATTCTCTTCTCACTATTCCCCTCAATGTAAATGAGGTTTCTTTAGAAGTGTGGTGTAACGGGTAGAAGTAATACTTGTGCTAGCGGGAGAGAGAAGAGAGAGATTTGATCTAGGATCGATGTGTAAAGTATCCATCCGCATATCATTATTATTTTACATATGCGCTTTATTATGTGTTTAGAATGCATGTTTAAGGGTGTATGATGATGAGACCTTAACAAAGATAATAATTGGTTGCCAATTTGCACTCGAAAAACCCTCGCAATATATTAAGCGTCATTCCTTCCATTGAGTGATTCTCACTCAAGATCCGAGACAACATTGGTTTGTTGGCCAAAGTCAATGCCTTTATCTGTCGAAGATGTGTTTGAATCACGAAGGCTTTGTTACATGTCAGTGTCATGTCCAAGTCGTGGTTTGTTGGCCAAAGTCAAGACCACTTCTTGTCCATTGACATTGATTACGAAGCTTTCCATGGTCAATGGGTCGCGCTTGACTGGGATCACTAAGTTTGTTGTGCCAAAGCCAAGGCTTAGTCGATTCAGAGGAAAAAGGTTAGGCAATACATTGGATGTATTGGCATATATAAGATATATGTTTCGGACTTGGACGTCCCCCTACCGGATCTAGGAATTGGATTGGATCCAATCGATCTTAGAGATCTACCTAGTTAATTATCATACAATTTGTTGGCCAAAGTCAAGATTGTGTGATATTTAACGGGATCCTAGCCCACTAGGAAATGCGGTTTCCCTAGTACTCGACAGAGGGTTAGAGGCTCGCCGAAAAATAGTGGGAGGCAAGAATTGAATTTGCAATATTCGTTCAATTACTCGCCATATGCGCTCAAACAAATATCATTCGTCAAACGTAATTAAATGTTAGTTGGACTAATATTTAAATTGTTGTTTTAATAAATGGTTGGACTATATATTCAAACAATTCACTTATAGTTGATTTTATAATTGGATTATAGTAATCAATATAATTGATTTTAATCTATTAAAAGTATAGTTGATTATATAGTTGGACTATAGTAATCATTATATTAAATAGTACCTTAATAATTGATTAAACAGTTGGACTGTTAAAATCAAGATAAACTTGAAAGATTAGTGTTTAAAACATAATCCTGGGAAAATGTATTAAACGACTTTAATTTTCAAATTGGGAATAAAATTTCAGGATGGTCCTGGTATATTAATTAGTTATTTTATTTGATAAAATAATATTATTATGCCTAAGCCAAGAGTTAAGCAAATAGTAGAGCATAATCTTTGGAAGATTATGTAATGATGACTTAAGTGCAAAATCCATTAAGCTTGTCACAGTAGACTCCTTAATTTCTTTATCAGAACTAAGGATTAGATTCTTAAAGTATGATACTGAAATTGAAGGATCTTCATAAATCTATGTTTAGATTTTAGAAGTACTAATATTGCAATAATAATTCTTGGAGAATTAATGACTATTCTCAAGGAGATAAAGTCAAAGTTTGCAATTAAGCAAGTAGCACAAGGCGCACCTTACTTCGATATTCTAGAAGGCCAAGGCTTGGCCAAAGGCTTCTGGAGTGTTGAAACTGGCAAAGGCAAAATCATTATAATCTTCTGGGAAAATAAAGGACATATCCCAAAATGTCTGCACAGTTGTGGCGAACGAGATCACGAAAGTGTGACTGCCGTTTGGACAAAGCAGACATGAAGGAATTGTAGACGAGCAAGGCTCTGACTTCAAATATGTTTGTCAACATTATGTTCACTACTAGTATTAAAATTGGATTTTAAATACTTAGTGTGGTACATAAATATATATTGAAGTTCAGAATCTGCTGTGAGCAGGATACTGACTTCAGTCGAGATTAATCTACGAATTGTAAATGGGACGAAAGTCGCTGTTTTAACCGTGGATACCAAAGTTTAGGAACTACCTTCGGGTGTGTACCTAAATTTGGAAACTGTTATAATGTAACTAGTTTGACTAGGAACATTATCTCTATATCAGTGTTTGACCCGCTGCGGGTGAACCTTTATATTTTAGAACACTAAAGTGTTTTATTATATAAAGATGATATTGAGATAAACACATTAGATGTGAATAACAACATTTATATTTTGAATATAAATAAATCTCAAATATATATTATGACAAATAAATAGCTCGAGCTGATTTGATCAGAAGAAACTAATTGTGGCATTGTTGTCTGGGACACAATTAAACAAGACTCGTATATCCACATTTTTGAAGAGTGGGTACTCGGACTAATTTGATTTTAATCAAATAAAGTCTACAAATCTAGTTTATTGGGCAAAGTGCCTAAAACACTATTTACATGGTAAAAGTGTAAAAGCCACAGATCTGTTAGCCCTAGTTCATAGTAAAGCAAGTGGGCCCATATCTATCTAGCATATAAGTAGATATGAATATTTTGTGACCTATACGGATGTGGCATCGCGTTATGGTTGTGTGTTTCTTTTGAAGAACACAAATCGGAAACTTTTAAAGTTTCGACACGAAATAGACAAACAGATCGGCTATAGTATTATATCGTCACGGTAAGACCGTAATGAAAATACTTAAGCAATAAGTTTCTAATAATACATGAAAGAGTAAAGTATTCTTTCAAATAGGACTCCTCCCGGAACACGTCAGTTTGACGGTGTGTTCGAACTGAGTAACCGAATTATGTTAGACATCATAAGGTTAATCATGAGTCGCTCAGAGCTACCATTTCCTTCAATGGATAAGCATAAACAGTGCAAGAACTTATTTAGAATAAGGTTCCATAATTATATGTTTAAAAGATATCATATAAGATATGAACGGGAAAGAAACCGGGTTTCTCATTCCTGTAAATTTGGGATTGCTGGGCATATGTTTGGATGATACCAAACTAAAACCCAAATTGGATAAGTGCCAAATGTAGGATATCCTAGAGATACCATAAGTATTGTACTTATACATCTCACATGAGAACAATTAGATTGTTGCTCACCATGCGGTTTTCCTAAGAGGAATACCGATATGCAGTGGTAAGTGGGAGGATAGTAAAACTCGATGAAAATCAGAGTAATACTATCCAAGGCACCGAATCTTAATGGAACATAAATAGTTCATCAAGGATGAAACTATTGCCATTAACCTTAGTATACACAAGAACCGCGTATGTCGGAAAGAGTCAGAAAACAACCTGGGGTATAGGTTTCTAATCTCACCTCATAAAGATGTCTATCTTATTGAGGTATACCAGCTGACTACGTATGAGGTAGTGATACAAGGTATCAACTTCCTATTATGACAAAGTGTCATGAGTCCGAAATGGATTCCATGTATATCAACATGTTTAGAACTGGTTGATGTACCGCTAGGCATTGTGCCTATTGGTACTTTATAAGTCTTCAAGGAAGACATACATGGATGGAAACATACCAACGTACTAAGCTAGGCTTGTAGCGGAAAGGTATCGTTATCAACATTGTGTTGATTACGATTTAACCTTTTACCTATTGCCACGGTAAATCCAATTGGGTAATGCTTGCTATTGCTGCATGTTTCTTTTATGAAATATGACAGCTTTACGAAAAATCGCTTTCCTGAAAATGAAACCTTTCGGAGGATATTTACAACATACTGTCGGTTTTGTCGTACCAGAACTAGCAAACAAGGTTTGCGGGTTATACGATCCATGTTTGGATTGGAGCAAGCATAGGTTCTTAGAATTTTCGTTTTGATGTAATCATAATAATTGATGATTTAAATCAAAACGAAAAGATTCTTGTGTATATAAGAGGGTTAGTGGGAGCGCACTGACAGTGGCTGTCCTAAATAAATAATGATAAATATGTCATTTCTTGGAAATGATATTCCCAAAAATAACAATCGGTGAAAGCTTGGCTTTCGAGAAAATTCTCCGTAGAATTCTTAGGAGAAAACAACCTTTATTCAAGGAATAAAGATCTACCGGGATAGATTAAGTTGTTAACACTCTCTGAGAAATTGTACATTGAAAAATGTATGTGACCTGATGTCTCATACGCTTTGAGCATATGGATTCACTAACAGGCCAATCCGAGTGATAGTCACTGGATTGAAGTTAAGAACATACTTAGTATTTTAGAGAACTAAGGATGCTGTCTTAATCTATGGAGAATGAGAACTTGAAGTGACTGGGATCACTGTAGCAAGTTTCCTAAACCGATAAAGACGACTAAAAGTCGCAAACGGTACTATACAGTTTGAATAACGATACAGTGAGCTGGAAATCTTCCATGTAAGATACTATTACCGAATAAACAACAAATGCAGGTTATTGCTGCAGTTGAAGCAGCAATAGAAGCCTTCTGGGGTCGTAATAATCTAATTAGATTAGATATAGTTCTGTTAGCAGCTGAGCTAGGCGTCAGCACAGGCTAAAGAATTAATGGTCTCATCAATGATCCAGATACATACTTCGACTATTCATCTGATTCGTTCGGATCATACATCATGGCGATGTGATGATCGTATAAATCGCATCAAACGATAATCATGCAAATCCACTGACGAAAGCATTTCTCAGCAGTTTGAGCCAACCGTACATAGTTCGGGTGTCAGAGACTCGAGTGACTGGCTATAGGCCAAGTGGGAGATTGTTGGACAATTATGACCCATAGCGTCACTATTTGTACAGATCATTGTGTTGTTGTACAAATTAACTATGTGACAAAGGAGATTGCACTCTTATCATTTGTGATTAGATCACCTAGATCTATAAAGATGAGAGGTCCCTATGATTTGTTCATGGACAGAGAATGATATGAGACAGTATCAGTCCACGAAGGATAAATCATTAAAAATCCCTAGTCAGAGTATTATCGAGATTAGACATCGGTAAATACGTGAAAGACTAGTATTACACTTGTGCGCGTTTGTGAGAGCACAACGGCATAGTTCTCATATATTTGGGTATAGATACTCATGCAAGTATAATAGGAGGTTGTTGTTAGACATTATGACCCACAGCGTCACTATTTTGTAAATGATATTGTATTATTGTACAAATTAACTATGTGATAATGAAATTGCCTTTTGCCGTTTTGTAAAATTATTTAATAAATTAATGGCAAAATTCCATATGATTAGTTCCGTATTGAGATGATATGAGACAGTATCAATATAAAAGGTCTAATCATTAAATATCCCTAGTCGGAGTATTATCGAGATCGGACATCGATAATGCGGAATAGACTAGTATTGCACTTGTGCGAGTTGTGATGGCACAACGGCATAGTTCTCTTATATTTAAGTATTGGATACTTATGCAAGTGCGATAGGAGGTTGTGTTTTACCGATGGTAAGGAAAAACTTCGCTCTGGACAGACCCCGCGGAATCCATTGGTAGTATGTCTGCGTGTCTATGGGAGGCCGCATCAGGGTAGGTGTATATGGTCTTAACCTGAGACTTGCATCGCTAGTACTTGCGACAATCGATAAACTTTGGTTGTGGTGGTTTGGGGCTTTAACCGGTTCTGTGTACGCCTCTTCTGGGTTTATCGAGAATCGTAGTGTACTGGATGTGATGTCAAGATGGAAGTATCACTTCAGACATATGGAGATGATGATCACGTAGGATACAGAACTAGTACTCTATAAAAGGTTGCAACCGTCGGGACAATATGACCAGGTCAGGATTGTCCGATTTAAAGAGACTAGTTGTTTGATATCCGATATATGTTTCGTACGGGGCAGACACATTTCCAGCCCCAGGCCTAACATGTGATCGTCCGATACTGGATCGATGTACGCGATACAACGCTATACTATGCTTGATAAAGATCTAATATTCCAGTAAGAATATTTCTGGAGAATTGGGTAGGCATGGCGCTTTGCTAGAAGCCAACCTTGTCTTGTAAATCGGTAAAAACGTAGTACGAGGTACGTATGTGTTTGGATTATCCAACGACCGTATTTACTGCCAACATATCCGGAGATCTCTTGGGTCGCTTCCTGAAGATTCACCTATGATGTTTGATTCGAACTTTATTAATCTTGGATTAATTACGGAGAAACTTTATCTTGGATAAAATGCCTTATTAGGAGAGAGAGAGAGATCGATTAATTTGGAATTAATCGATAAAATAATATATTCGATAATTATTAAACAAAATTAGATTTCGACGCGGAATTAAAATCGGATTTTAATTCGGGCAAACGAATTAATTTAGAATTAATTCGTTAGCGATCTGAATAATAATTCCGCTAGGCGTAATTATTTAATTCTCATCGCGACGGAAATTCGCTAATTAGGAATTAGCAAATTTGGGCCCGAAAGTGTTTGCGGACACATTCGTATTTTGAAATGGGTGGAATCCGCAAATCACATCGCGATATCTCATTACTTGACACGAATAGATGATGGATGTATCTAGTCACCTTTATGGGATGATACATTGTCTCTATTCTCAATGTGAGATAATGATGGCATATGATGAATTTTCCTTTGGAGGGAAAACTTTTCACGGTTTTTGAAGGGTTTTTTAATTAAAAAATTCTTTTTGGTATTTGATATCTTATCATTGCTTTTCATTTGGTCTCTCACGGTTTTTGGAAACAAAAGGAGAAAAAGAATTGAAAAGTCACATACTCCATCTTCCTCTCCTTTGCTCACGTCGTGAGCTTCAAACCAAAGGCAGAAAAATCATTTTCATTTCTCCATTTTTGCTAGCACATTGAAGGATCAAAAGAGGTGATAGGGAAACAACCTTGGAGCTTGGAACACTTGAAGACTTGGAGCTTCTCTTCCTCTTCATCTTGGCCGAAACTTCCACCTTGAAGACTCAAGGATGTCTTCACCATTTTCGTCACAAAGCTTATTAAGTATGATTCCGCCATGTTTCTAGCTTTGCATGTATGTTATTTGTTTCTATGGCTTAATCTTTCTTGGGACTAATTATAGAAACCTACAATGGTATCATGGAGCCATGTTTAAGCATGAAATATATTAGGGTTAATTTGGGGAAATTGATTGAAGCATGTTCTTGTTAAATTGGATGCTAAGTATGCTTATATGTATGTTATTGATATATTACATGATCAATTTTAAGAAAATGCATTGGATGATTTTTCCCAAAGTGGTTGTCTTGGCCGAATGTGGAGGTGCTTCCATTGGTTTGGAATTTTTCATGCACAAGTTT
>SKCR01050480.1:0-39154 GCA_019454045.1 Zanthoxylum bungeanum
TCCAGTACTAATCATATGGACTTTTGCCATTTATATATCAAAGTAAATAAAATTACAAAACGGCAAAAGGCAATTTCATTATCACATAGTTAATTTTGTACAATAATACAATATCATTTACAAACAGTGACGCTATGGGACATAATGTCTAACACACCCCCTCACGACATGGAAAACGGTTTCACTTCTTTTTCATTCCCCCAGTATCCGTTCTGTGCTTGAGGACAAGCTTCTAGCCATCTTATATTAATCCCTAACTAAAACTAAAGAACTAAGGTAAAGGACGAAGAGAAGATGAGTCCCAAAAAGCTTAACTCCAGTGGGCTGTGCTTGAAAAGGTATTGTCGTTCCTGAAACACCTAATATTTGGGCAAACCATTTCGGGAATGGGATATTTATTTTATAATGGATGGATCTATGATTGAACGGAGTAGCGCTAATAACAAGAAGGTGGGTCATTTGTTCGAAGAATTTCTCCTTGGTCAAGTACAAGAGATGCTTGCACTTCAAATAATTCCCCATGCAACCCAATTACCCATAGTTATAAAGTTCCTTGCAACTGAAGCTGTCTTTGAGGAATAGATAGACCTACCGGCGAGCTACTCCAACTAACTGTCTTGCTTTCAGCCTATGAAATGGAATGAACTGAACTTCTTGATATTCACCTACGGGAACTCGCTGTTGAAGGTACTTCGGGGGTGCTAACTACTCGACTTCACTAGATGGCAAAATAATAATGGACAGACTGGGCTAGACTACCAGGAATGGGCAGTCCAAATGAACCATATTGAAAAGAGAAAAAATAGGTAATCCCACGCTTTGCTTCAGAGCCTATCGGGGACAAAACGATTATTGATATAAATCCTGGATAGGAAGTTCTGCTTGTACCATTCATAGTCTCGCAAAGTAGAAATCTGGAGGTTGAGGAGATATAGAATATCAATATCGATGTTGTCATTTGGTATTTTCGAAAGGTCCCAGCAGAAATGCTTATAGATGGCAGATAACAGTAGGGTGATGCATGTGTAGATTATTTTCCTTTCCCTCGATTCTATAGTGCCGGTGTGCCATCAGGATTCTGGGCAAACGAGTTCTTTAAGGCTTCCTTTGTTGGATCTGGTATGGCTGCCCACCATGCATTTGTTTGGGGTGGGGATGCCAGATCTTAATGCTTTCCTTAACCTTTCTATACTATCATCTATGTTTTTGAAGCAATCCAAATGGGCCTGTTAGGCCTTCGCCAAAGAGTGCTATCGAACTCTTCCTTGCTCGACTTCCCGACTTTCCTTCAGAAATCAAAGTGTTAGCCCGATGAATGACGGGTTTGCCTTGTGTTGGGACGGTAGGCAAGTTTCGGTACTCAGTTCCAGGCGGTTTGTTTTCCAGTACGGTACTCAATCAAGCCGTTCAAGCAATCGGATTGTAGAAAAACCATTTCTCTTGTGTGTCCCCCTGAATAGGCACCAGTCTCGGGGAAAGTAGCAGGGGCTTCGGCTGTTGGAAACCCGGACACTCCACTTCGTATATGCCGATAGATAACATGAGCTTTCATATTCTCTCTTTCTAATGGGCTTTTGCAGCAGATCCAAAGTGTAGTTAGTTCTTAGTCGGAGGAAGGGAAGGAACTCTTGGGAGCAAGTTGTACATGAATCTCCGCGCTACGGATGGCAAGATCTGGTCAGACCTTGCATACTCTTTTTCGGGAGATTTTTATATGCACAAGTAAAGGAAGTGTTCACTAAACGAGAGTAGAGTGGACCTGGAATACAGGCTAGAGTTGGATCTAGCCCTCATGCTTATTCTAAAGAATTTATTAGTGCTGAGCAAGTAGAGAACGATTGCGGAATCCTTTGCACGAGTTCATTGGTAACAAGCTCAGCTGGCGGCTCTCTCTCGCTGTCTAGCTCTCTCTGAGCCAACACGGCACAAATGAGAGCAGATCCTAGATCCTAACTTAACTTCTTTGCTCAGTTTGGCGTGGCAGCCTTCGCTTCCAAGCCCCCTAGATCGATGATTCCCTTAAGTGATTCAATTTGCTACAATATACTGAGAGAGATCCTCATTTATGAGAGCTCACCAAGAACACTAACTCTATCTAACTGGCAAGAAGAAGGCGCATATCCCGATTGAGGTTGACGCCACGATGCTCGGAGAAGGATCCCCTCATAAGTCCTAATGGGTGGACTTGAGCCCAAATCGAGCTTAGCTCTCGCCCGCTGGATGATAAGGTAGTCGAAATCATTGGGAGATGCGAAATCCCTTTGTATGATTAAACCCTTCGTCTCCAAGTTCATTGGCGCATCATCGATCGGTGGGCCTAGATGTTCGATTTGTCTTGCACACTGACTTCAATCGTATAGAGATTTCCCACTGTCTGTGTCGATACCAGAAACTACGACTGAAACCTACACCGCTAACGAAGTGAAAGTGATTGCCTACTTTCTATGTCCGGAGACGCTTACTGCACTGCTTCTTCTGTCAAGGCAGGCCCAACAGAAAAGAAAGGGGAATAAGGGGCGTATTAGACTTGAGAGAGCAGATAGGCGCGTAGCCCTGGAACCAATCAACCTGCTTCTCAAACTCGGGCAACTTCCGCACCGGCTCTGTTGCCACCGAAACCTGCCACTTTTAAAAAGCAACCTGACAATCGAAAGGTAAACAAGATCATATCATCTTCGGAATAAACAAGATCATCATCTTCATCAGATTCGGGATCAAGAGAAGCCCATGAAGGGGTTGGGTTTAAACGTCTCATGACGCTCTTAACCCATTGTAGGCACTGCATTTTGCATATAAGTCCCGATGATAAGTCTCATATGGAGGCACTACCTATTTAAGCCATGGAAGTCGCGGGAAACGGACTTCGGAAGGGAAATTCAGAAATCAATGTCTTGTTGGACTTAATTCGTTTGCTTAGCTGTGGGTTCGTTCGTTGGACATCTGTTTTAAAACTTATCCTTGACCCAAAATCCCCGCAAGCCACACATCATTGGCCCAAAACCCCAGCAATCCACACCAAGCCCACCAAAACACCAACCACACGCCCAATGGACCACATTCATGCCCAAACCCATTAAAACACATCCAAAATAATAAATTCACACATTAAACACATGTTAAAATCAAACCAAATCACCTTCCCAAATTAATAAAATCAAATCAAATCCCATAAATCACATTCCTAATTAAATTAAATCCATTTCCTAAACTAAAATAATCCCCTTCCTAATTAAGAAGATCTTTTCCTTATGACACACAAATTAAATATTCCTCCATAATTACACAATCTTGGTTTTCCTACCCGTATAAGGTAAACCTCAACCCTTGCCTATAAAAAGAAGCATAAACCCAACTTTAAAAACCCCCTAGATTTCCCTTCTCCCTCACGCCTCTCTTCCTCATAAATAACCCTTCAACTGCATCACACACTACGACAAACAAACAAACCCTCACAAACCCTTCACGCAAAAAAGCCCTCCATTCATGCCACTGCCCTTCATTCAGCAGCTCACTTTCACGCCTAAAGCCCTCCATTCACGCCACTGCCCTTCATTCAGCAAACCACATTCACGCCTAAAGCCCTCCATTCACGCCACTGCCCTTCATTCAGCAGCCCACCTTCACGCCTAAAGTCATTCATCACGCCACAGCACCCCCTTCAACACGCACCAAACAGCCCCCACAGAATTCCTCCTTCCACGAACCAAACAGCCCCCACAGAAGCCCTCATTCACGCTCAAACTGCCCTTAAATTCACGCCCAAACAGCTAAAATCAGCCCCTAAACTACCGCACAAACAGTCCCCAAACTACACCACAAATACCGCAAACAGTAACCAAAAGCAACCAGCAGAAAACACAGTAAAAACAGAGGAAACAGCAGCCCAAAACAGCGAGGCGACTAAGGAGAAACAACGAACCAGTAAATCAGAAAAGTTACGGAGCAGTAACCCTTCCGACAACCGCGTACCGCACTTCCAAGAGACGACTTAAGAGGTTAGACCTGATGGCACCCTTTTTATTTATTCTCCTTTATTTTTATTTATTTTCTTATTTTACTTCGTATTAGTATTGTTGATTGGTGTATGATATGACCTTCGGATGAATGGAATATGTGTTCTCTCTTGCGGTATATCGGATGGAAACCCAGACGTAAATTCCGTAGACGAATCCGAATAGACGGTAGTGCGGTTTGTACTTGGGAAACAACTCCACGTACCACTTGAGAGACACACATATTTTGTTTCATCCACTCTTATGTTTATGCATGATTTAGTCGTTTAGTAGGCTATTTATTTTTCTAACCATGATTTAGTCGTTTAGTATTTTATTTATTTTTATGCATGATTTAGTTGGTTATTTTCAAGCATGATTAGTTATTTCTTTCGCATTAGGAATTTAATTTATGTTTATGTTTTGGTTGTTATTTATTTTTCGCGTTTAATAATTCAATTTGTTCATGAGGTTATTGTGTGTTTGTCGTTATGACGACTTACTTTTATGCATGCAAACTTAGACATAGGTTATATGCAAACTTAGACATAGGTTATATGCAAACTTAGATATATGTAGTATGCAAACTTAGATGTAGGTTGTTGTTACGTAGACTCGGTTATATTATTACATAAATCCGTTCATTATAAGTGGCATAAGTAAGAGACCATTCTGAACCCAACGGTTTGAGGTCTTCCCTTGCGAGGGGTGAGTGCAGCCTTAAAACATTTTCCCAGTTCACACTGGGTGGCGACTCCATGTTATTTCTTTGGTTTAGTTCCCCCGTGGGCTACTCCGTACTCCCAACCAGGCCGCGAGCCTGGAACAGCGTCACCAATTAATGTGTCCTACAGCCTGGCGACTCCACTGGGGATAGAGAATCGGCCCCGAAATAATGTCTTGTAATGATTGTGATTAGTGTTTTAGTTAACCGTGTCTATAGTGGGTTGAATGGGTTAATCGAAGGCATTATTAAGGCTAGGTAATGGTTGGTGTCTTCCTTCATTCACTACCTTTCTATAAGGAATAGCTGTGAAGCCACATAGATAATCATGTTAGTAACAGAACCTTCTTCAAAAAGGTCTAACGGGTAAGCTACATAACATATATATGTATTTTATTCTCCAGCAATGGGCTCAATGTTGTAGCATCGCCCTTTGTAACGATCAAGGCTGGTAAGCCCATCGGTCCACACAGTTGTCTATGTACCAGTAGAAGATTCCGTAGCTACTGTAGCCCCCGCTTCCTCGGGTGGAACTCCGGGTTGAGGAGTTACTCGGAATGCTGCCAAGATATCAGTATTTTTGGTTACATAATCATGAGTATAATAAGTCAATTTATAATCTTTAACACCGGCTTGAATCCAACACTGGCTTTAGTCTCTGTTTGTGGTGCATAAGTATCTCCCTATAAGTCATGAATTAAGAATTCTCGTAAGAGCAAGGTCTACTCGACATAAATTAGGAGTTAATGAAACCCCTTCACAGAAATCTTTCACAAGATTTTCAATTAATATTATCAACTACTCAGAACGGTTCCTTGTTTTTTTTAGACCATGGTATTTGATTCACCAAATACATCATTATTGTATACTCTTTCATATGTATGGCGCAACCCAATCGGTGCCTTTCAAGTTTCTAATCCCTTCTTTTTTTTTTTCAATCAAAATATCTAAATAATAAGAAATTCACTCTTGACACTAATCATGTTGTATACATATGCCCATCGCAGGGGATGCCGCTGAGGTTAGAAAAGTCCCATAAAGTAACAGTCATCTCCTCGACCGGCAAGTGGAAGATGTGGGTCGTATCCATCTCTCTCTCCACCAACGCTTGTTGCCCATACTTATCATATTTCTTGGTCCGAGCAGAGATACAGAGAATGAAAGGCTCAAACCCGGTGGTGGCAATCTGGGATTACAAGACTGGAGAATGCACATTATACCATTTCCTGATGCTGGCAGGATTGCCGCCAGATTTTAGGCATGATGTATCAAGTTGTAAAAAATAGAAACAAATTAGTTGAGTAGCGAAGGCAGAAAAATAGTGGCCACATCACTGTGTATACATTCTCTGTGCTCACAAATATCCGACCGAACATAGAATATATTTGGCCTAATATTCAAAACACGCTCGGCCAAACATGGAACCTATGAGGCCGGATATTTGAAGGAAGACTATCGAATATTTGATAGAAGTATACCGAATATAAATTAAATTGGGGCCAGATGTAACAGAAAGTCTGTTCAGTTGTTGAGCCACCATTCAACGCAAGCCTTTGTCTTTTTATAGAAGAAAACGATCACTCGGTTTAATTTTTTATGATGGCTCATTCTAAACTTCAATATAAGAAATTTTACTAGCTCCTACTGTATCACCATATAAACTAGAAAATCATAATATAAAGTAAGTACATCTTTTCATACTTCATCAATAATCTTTGAAACATTAATTTCATCATCGTCTGAAAGATTTAAATATGAATAATATCCAGTTAAATAATCAGTTAACATTTCAAATTTACACCTAGGATCGAAAACAATGGCTCCAAGAAAAAATGGCGGAATTATTTTAAAATAATTTAACCATTTTTTCATTGAATAGATAGAATTAGTTAATATATCATCATTTGCACTCATATAATGTACCATCAATATTATAACATTCATTCATCAATAAATGTGAAATTGGAAAATAAACACCACTAAAAACATCTGTAGCATCATCAAAAAATTTTAAAGTTTCTAAAAGTTTTACACCACTATCCCAGATTTGAGGAAAAATTATAATATTAGAAATATTATTATAAAAAAATGAACACAATAATTCTTTATATTCATAAGATTCATGCAACATATAATAAATTAAGTTCCAACATAATGGAACATGATGAGCGGAAAAAATATCACTATTTCCCACCCCTTTAACCTGATATTTTGTATTGTTTCTCGGGTTTTATGAATGTTTTTATGTATTTTGTGCTATTTTGTAGATAAATAAAGATTTGAGACTGAATGGAATCAACTTGGGGCCAAAACAGCGAAAAACGGGCAAAAGGGTAAAATTGTCATTTCACGCGTTGTGATGCGCACATCCTCTACGTTACGACGTGCCTCGGCTACTGTTCTGCCGACACTTGTCATCATGATGTCAACACAATAATTCGACCTACCGACACCTGACGTAAGCAATGACGTCAGCGTCGCGACGCGCACAACTTCACGAGTCGCGATGCCGAGCTAATAATTCAGCTGCCGACGAAAACACATACACGTGTCAACATCTCAGGAAGCCGCGGATATGTGTCACAAATCGACCGCGCGTCACGACGCGTGAACCAAAAATTTACCTATAAATTCAGCTTGATTTCATTTAGAATTTTCATATTTTCCTTAAGGTTCTAATAAGGATCTAAGGACTGTATCTTGTTTGTTTATTTTTTGTAATTTAAATTATGTATTTTTATTTCCAGTAATGGTAGTAGTTTATTTTCTTTTCATTTTCTTTTATGTTTAATAGTTAAAATTTTTGCTGGGGGAAGGGTGAAGCTTTTATTATTATAGTTTAGATTAATCTCCCTTGATTATAATATATAAATTATCTTAAAACCTGACTTAATCGGATACCCTCTTTATGGTCGGTTGGACTTAATTAAATTTATTTTAACCTGACTAAACTGGATAACGCCTTTATGGTCGGTTAGAATTAATTCAAAATCTGACTTAATTAGGATACCGCATATATGGTCGGTTGGTAATATCATGCAAATTTATATATTATAATAATGGATATTTCTAAATTAGAAATGGTAAAAGTGGATCCCCTAACCCAAGTAATTTATTTTTATTCTAGGGAAGTGATGAAATACAATATTTACATGCTTAATAATTGAATTAATTATATTATGTTTAATACTTTAGTTTGTTTATTGAATCTTAAGCTTGATGATTCTTGTTGCCTGATCACCAATAAAGTTGATGGGGTAAACTTAAAATGAACTTGGAAAATAGATTTTAGGTTTCAGCCTTAGATTCAATAGCTCACGATCTAACCTTAGGGCATGGTGACCCTTAGGTAGATTTCCTTCTAAGATAAACATATACCTGTCAGGCGGGGGTAGCCACAATTGGAACTTGAACTTAATGAATTTAGGTAACTTGATTAACATAGACATATGATTAATTGGGTTATTCTGGGTGTTTGCATCTAACCATCGAAAGAGGCTTTTGCATATTTTCGTGTTCCAGGTGAGCAACTGATTTATTACACATATATAAGAGAATCAATTCATCATTAGAATAATAATGTGTGGAATCACAACCCTAGTTATTTGTGTGGGAACACAGGAACTGGACGACGCATGATGTCCCGGGCTCGCGGTCCGGTCGGGAGTACGGAGTAGCCACGGGGGACTAAACCGGAGAATAATGGAGTCGCCACCCGGTGTGAACCAGGAAAATGAGATTTAAGGCCGCACTCACCCCTCGCAAGGGAAGACCTCAAACCGTTGGGTTCAGAATGGTCCCTTACTTATGTCACTTGTAACGAAAAGATTTATGTAATAATTTAATCAAGTTCAAGTAACACTTATTTCCAAGAGTATCATGCTTCTAAATTCACATGCATACATCAACAAGTTCATCTAAATTTACATGTAACACATATCCGAATTTGCATACAGCCTATTAGTATGTAATCTATGTCTCAATTTGCATACATAAAGATTAACACACGGCAAGCATACAAGTTAATAAACACATTATACTCATACATGTGGGGAATACAGATGAACGACACCTAAACAATCTTGCATAATGCATAGAAGCAATCAGGTTTATCATACGAAGGAATAGCTACTAGGGACAATTAGGTATGAAATCTGATGAAAATAACTCAGTTCAGTGGGTGCGCGTTCGCGTAGCGTTCGAGAACGCGTTCAAACGGTGAACAGAAGGCTCGCGTTTGTATAGCGTTCGAGAACGCGTTCGAACGGAGCCAGACCTGATGCATGAAACACTAAGAAGATGCGTGCGCGTTCGCGTAGTGTTTGATAACGCGTTCGAACGGTAAACAGAAGGTTCACGTTCGTGTAGCATTCGAGAACGCGTTCGAACGGAACCAGACATGATGCATGATGAAACTAAGAAAATGCATGCGCGTTTGTGTAGCGTTCGAGAACACGTTCGAACGGTAAACAGAAGGTTCACGTTCGTGTGGCGTTTGAGAACGCGTTCGAACGGAACCAGACCTGATGCATGCAACACATTCATAGCAAACAAATCCACAATGTGGGACCTCACGTATCCGATTGAACTCATCTCACATCCAATCGAATATACACCAACCGGCGCGGCAAAGCATCGTGGTAAAGGATTTTAACCGCTCCAAATAGGGGACCTTTAATCTGACTTACTAAGCCTATGCACTCGATCGTATCATGCATACGAAGAATAAAGAAACAATAATATCAAACTAGTGTACCCGATTGAACGTATCTTGCATTCAACCGAACACACATCAACCGGCGCGGTGAAGCATCGTGGTAAAGGATTTTAACCCCTCCAAATAGGGGACCTTTAATCCGACTTACTAAGCCCATGCGCTCGATTGAATCATGCATACAAAGAATAAAGAAACAATAATATCAAACTTAGTATGCCCGATTGAACGTATCTTGCATTCAACCGAACACACATCAACCGGTGCGGCAAAGCATCGTGGTAAAGGATTTCAACCCCTCTGAATCGAGGACCTTTCATCGCACTTACTAAGCCCATGCGCTCGATTGTATCATGCATACAAAAGTAACATACAGAATTTAAATAACAGAAAATAAATAAACCGAAGCAACATAAAACAAAAGGGGGCGCCGTTTACTCAAGCGATACGTGAAATTGTATCCCTAGTACAGATCATACTACCGTCCATTCGGAATCGGCTATGAAATTTATGTCCGGGTTTCCATCCGATATACCGCGAGAGTTGACACATCTTTATTTTATTCCAAGTCCACAACATACAATATTTCATGATACATGCATATTTATCTACTCAAGGGCCACAACATGCACTTTAGCATAACAATCATGCGAACAATACTCAATAAATAATGAAAATAAAACAGAAAATGAATGTGGAAAATACCCTCAGGTCTAACCTTTTTTGCCAACTTTCAGGCTTGCGTTTCACGGACGTCGGAAGGGTAAAGCTCCTCAACTTCTCTGGTTCACTGGTTTAGCATCCTAGCTCACTGTTTTGCTGTTTTGCTTGCTTTCGGCCTCTGTTCTGCTGCTGTTCGGCCTCTGTTTTGCTGCTGTTTCCTCTGTATTTTCTGCTCACTGTTCAGGTCACTGTTTTGACGTTTCAACGGACTGTTCCGAGAATTTTTTTGTGGGTTTTTAGTGTAGTCTTGTGTGATTATTTTAAGGATTATAAATGCAGTTTTTATGTTACTGTTTTGAGGATTTTAGGGACTGATTTAAGAGGATTTGGCTGCTGTTTTTGGGGTGATTTGGGCTACTGTTCAGGCGTGTTTTAGGAGGTGTATGGTGTGCTATTTTCGGTGAAAGGAGGAGCTGCTGTTTGGGGGTGTGTATTTTCGGTGATGTGTGGAGGTTTAGGGGCTGCTGTTTTCGGTTGTGGAGTGGGGGAGGTGAAGAGAATTATTTGTCTTTTCTTCTTGCTATTGCCGTGAGTGGCTAGGGCTCTTGGTGTTGTGATTTTCGGTGTAAGTCTTGTGTATGAGCTAGTGGAGTGCATGTCTTGGTTAGGGGTTGTTATATAGAGAAGGTTAGGGCTACTCCTTGTCTCACAGGAAGGGATTTTGGCATTAAAATGAGGATTTGATTTGGTATTCAACAAGGAAAGGATTAGATTGAGGGGGGACAAATCTTGGCTAGATTAGGAATACAAAATATTTAATTTGTTATAATTGATTTTAATTAGGCATTACATCTTTTTAATTTAGTATGTGATTTTGTTTAGTTAGGAAGTTAATGTATTTGATTTGTCTTAATTAGGAATGATTATATTATGTTTTATTTAATTTGGTATATGACTTAATTAATTATTTTATTTAATTACATTATCTAATTAATATTTAATTTAATTTCCCATGTGTTTTATTAATTGGGATGTGTTTTATGGGCTTTGGGGGGCTAATTGGGCTGAGGTGTGAGGCTAGCAGCAAAACCAGAAATACTGACGCCGTTCGAACGCCCATTCGAACGCTACACGAACGCCCGCAATCTGCCTGATGTTCGAACGAAGTAACAAACGCAGCACTAACGAAGACAGTGAACTTGCGAAATGAATCTGATGACGTACTTATTCTGAATTTACCCTTTCGACCTCCGTTTCCCGCAATATCCTTAGCTAAAAAGGTAGTGCCTCCAACTGAGACTCATCATCGGGTTTCACATGCGGAAATGCAATGCCTACAGTCGCCCCCACTTTGATGGGACTTATGCAGTGTGTGACTTTGAACAATCCTATCAAAGTTATGCAATGCATTTTCACTTACCTGGCTCGGCTGCTGCCTCGAGCTGAGTTGGTGCTGCAGTGGACCTCGATCCTGGGACGCATCCCAATAACTGCAATCGACAACGGGGGCACCTCGACCCAACACCGCTGACAATAGGGACCTCGCCCTCGAACTGATGATGTAGTGGGCACCTCGACCTTGGGCACCTCGACTCGGAACTACTACTGACAACGGGGGCACCTCGACCTTGGGCACCTCGACCCAACACCGCTGACAATAGGGACCTCGCCCTCGAACTGATGATGTAGTGGGCACCTCGACCCTGGGCACCTCGACCCGGAACTACAACTGACAACGGGGGCACCTCGACCATGGGCACCTCGACCCAACACCGCTGACATTAGGGACCTCGCCCTCAAACTGATGATGTAGTGGGCACCTCGACCCTGGGCACCTCGACCCAGAACTACAACTGACAACGGTGGCACCTCGACCCTGGGCACCTCGACCCAACACCGCTGACAATAGGGGCCTCGCCCTCGAACTGATGATGTAGTGGGCACCTCGACCTTGGGCACCTCGACCCGGAACTACAACTGACAATGGGGGCCTCGCCCTCAAGCTGATATGGGCCTCGCCCCCAAGCCGACATGATATGGGCCTCGCCCCCAAGCTGATATGGGCCTCGCCCCTTGGGACTCATCCCAAAAACTGAAATTGCGCTGACGCTGCTTGGCTCATTTCTGCCACTTTTTCCTTTCTTCGAACCTGCGAACACAAAACAAAAACAAACACGAAGAGAATGCAATGTTACGTGTAGGCATGAATGATTTTCTTATTCCGTTGGGTTAGGTCTTCTGCCAATTCCCGTGGTGACTGCTCGGTCTTCTCTCCCTCAGGCAAAGTATTGCTTCAATCTGTCTACGTTGATCGGCTCGGTGAACTCGTTCCCCTCCAAGTCTGATAGCTTCACTGCTCCATTTCCCATTACCTTCTGCACTATGTAAGGTCCTTCCCAATTAGGTCTGAATTTTCCTCTCGGATCTGTCGTCGACGGCCTCGACTACTTAAGTACCAAATCACCCTTTCTGATCTTGGTGGGGCGTACTTTCTTGTTGAATGCTCGGGCCAGTCTCTTCTGATACAACTGCATATGATACAAAGACTTCGTTCTCTTCTCATCCAATAGTGCTAACTGATCAAACCTTTGTGCGGCCCACTCCTGTTCCGATAATCCTGCCTCTGCTAATACCCTCATAGACTGTATTTCCACTTCTACCGGCAATACTACTTCCATTCCATAGACCAAAGAGTAAGGTGTGGCCCCTGTTGCTGTTCTTACTGATGTTCTGTACCCCCACAAAGCATACGGTAATTTCTCGACCCAATATCTGCAATTTTCTGTCATCTTGGCTAAAATTGTCTTTATAGTCTTGTTGGCTGCCTCAACTGCCCCATTTTCCTGCGGCCTGTACGGTGATGACTTGTGGTGGCCTATCCCGTACCTCTGTAACATTGCCTTCGTCTCTCCTTGAAATTGAACCAGTTGTCTGTCACTACATGATGCGGTATACCATACCGACAAATGAGGTTCCGAGCTATAAACTTTGCCATCTGTTTTGCTGTAACATTACGGAATGATTCGGCTTCCACCCACTTCGAGAAGTAATCCACTGCCACTACTATGAAGCGATGCCCATTCGATGCATTCGGTCGAATTTCCCCAATCATATCAATCCCCCATGCTGAGAAAGGCCACGGCTCTGACAACCCGTGCAACTCTGTGTGAGGCAAGTGATTCAAATTACCATGTGCTTGACAGTCATGACAGTACTTCACCATCTTCGCGCAGTCTGTTTCCATGGTTGACCAATAAAAACCTTGTCTCACTATCTTGCGGGACAGATTCAACCCGTTCATGTGCGGACCACATACCCCGGCGTGTATTTCTTCCATTACATGTTGAGCTTCTTCTTTTCTCAAACACTTCAACTGAATACCGTTTGCTTGCCTCTTGTACAGTTCCCCTTTCAAAGTCACATACTGGGAAGCTAACTTCTGAATGGCTATTATGTCTTTTCTGCATGCCCCTTCTGGGAGTTCACCATGTTCCAGATACCTCTGAATGTCGTAATACCAAGGTTTACCGTCGTCGACCTCAACTTCCAGAATTCTTTCTATCTCATAAACAGGTCTGCTCGTTGTTGTCAGTATCAACGGTCTCATCACTAACTTTTCTGGATTTTCCCAAGTTGTTGCAAGTGTAGCCAATGCATCTGCCATATGATTCTCTTCTCGGTAAGTGCTGAAACTTACACTCGGGGATAACCTGTGCCAATTTTCTGAGGTGAAAAAGGTAAGGTTTAAACCGTTCTTCTTTCAATTCCCATTCTCCTCGCATCTGCTGGACAACCAACATGAATCTCCATATACTTCCACACTCCCGGCCCTCAAGGCTATCAATGCCGTCAAACCAAAAGCACATGCTTCATACTCGGCCATGTTGTTAGTCACTCTGAATGTCAACCTCTTGGCCAAAGGCAAAGTCTCTCCCTCGGGGGTTACTATCACGATTACAATTCTGGCTCCCTTGTAATTCACTGCTCCGTCAAAATACATCTTCCATATCTGAAATGTTATTGCTTGGATCTCTTCATCTGGAAATTCAAACTTATACTGATCCCCCTCAACCGGTTGCAATGCCAGAAACTCTGCTACTGATCGCCATTTGATCACTTTGGAGGTGAGATACTCAATGTCAAACTCTGTCAACAATACCAACCATCTGCCCAATTTTCCCACTAGTGAAGGCACCGAGTGAAGATACTTCAGAGGATTTTCCTTGGCCACTATCTGGATCTTGTATGACTGGAAATAATGCCGTAATTTTCTGGAGGCCCATACCACTGCGAGAAATATCTTCTCAACTTCCTGATATCGAGCCTCATACGGGAGCATCTTCTTACTCAGATAGTAAATTGCATGCTCTACCCCTGTCTCATCTGCCTGTACCATCATTGCCCCCAGTGCTTCTGATTCTATAGCCAAATACAATATCAAAGGTCTGCCCGGTCTCGGAGGTTTCAATACAGGAGGCTTTACCAAGTACTCTCTGATTTTGTCGAAGGCTGTCTGACACTGTTCATTCCATCTCACTGGCTGATCTTTTCTCAACAGTTTGAAGATAGGCTCACATACTGATGTCAACTTGGCGATGAACCGACTGATGTACTGAATCTTCCCAAAGAATGCTCTAACTTCTTTTTCTGTCTTCGGTGCAGGCATTTCTGTGATTGCCTTGATCTTTTCGGATTCTACCTCTATTCCGCCCATTCCTACTGTATGACCAAGCAATTTCCCTGATGTCACCCCAAACACACATTTCTTGGGATTTAAGCCGCAGGTTGTATCTTTCAACTCTCTGAAGGAATCTTTCCAGTGCTTCAATATGCCAAACTCTTGTCTCTAATTTCACCATCATGTCATCCACATACACCTCAATCTCTTTGTGCATCAAGTCGTGGAAAAGTGTAGTGGCCATCCGCTGATAAGTAGCCCCCGCATTCTTAAGCCCAAACGGCATAACCTTGTAACAATAAGTACCCCACTCAGTAACAAATGCAGTCTTGTGCTTGTCTTCCTCGGCCATGAGAACCTGATTGTAACCTGAAAAACCATCTGCAAATGAATACATAGTAGATAAAGCCGCACTATCAACCAGAACATCTATATGTGCCAGAGGAAAACATCTTTCGGACAAGCTTTGTCGAGATCTCTGTAGTCTACACACATTCTGACCTTCCCATCTTTCTTCGGACCCGGTACTATGTAGCCAACCACTCAGGATACTTTACTACTTCCAGGAACCCCACATCTATATGTTTCTTAACCTCCTCTCTGACTTTCTCAGCCCATTCTGGTCTCATCGTCGGAGTTTCTGTTTTACTTGCCTCATATTCGGATAAGTTGGTATTGTGTGTTGGGCAATGTTTCTGTCTACCCCAGGCATGTCCTCATAGGACCAAGCAAACACTTTGGCATATCTGACCAACACTTCTTCTAGTTTCTCCCTCTCTTCGGAGGTTACTTCACTTGCAATCAGAATTTCCTTGGGGTTCTCAAGTGTACCCAAGTTAAATGTAGTAGTTCTGGCTGAACTGATGTCAAATATGCTTGATTCGTGCAGAGTAAATGGAAATGACTCAGGCAAGTAAGCAAAAGAAATGTCTTTATTATTGGATAATGCGGAAGTACATTTAAACAAATCAGGAAGGTAAATGTCTTCGTCATCTATAGACACTTCTTCCTCTGCAATCAGGTCTTCCTCAGACTTTTCGTCCTCTCCCAGAGTCAGGCTCTCCAACTTCATTAGTTCTTCCTCCCAAATTTCTTCTTCTTCTTCACAATTTCTTCAACTATCAGCTCTTTACCCAACATATCCTGGAAGATCTCAAACCCAGGTACCACAATTCCATTAACTTCCACAGGTTCAGTCTCCCCTTGATATCCTGAAGCTTTCACAAAACATTCCATCAATTTCAGGCCCTTTTTCTTGACCTTTGGCTTTTCTTCATCAGATTTGTACCCCAAACCTTTCCGAGTAGTCTGTCCTCTGAAATGGCAATTTTGAACCTAACCCGGCTCAAACTTCATTTTTTCATAATCCTAGCACCCTAGGATCCACCCACTCCTCAAAAGTAGCTGACACCTGAAACCTCGTGAAAGGTTGTATCTCCAAGGCAGCCACGGCATTATCTAACTCAGCCCGGATAGTAAACAACTTCTCCCTCATACGGGAACTTGATCATCTGATGTGTAAAGTGGAAGGCACGCCCCTAAGTTTGTGAAACCAAGGCCTTCCCAACAATAAGGCGAAGGTAGCCGGGATGTCCAGTACTGTGAACTCAACCTCATCTTCAATCGGTCCTACCTTGACCATAGCCACAAAGGTACCCTCGACTCCCCTTTTGCTGTCATCATAAGCCTTAATAGTCATGCTGGAGAGGTCCAAGTCTGTTGCTTTCATACCCAATCTCGCCAGAATTTTCAGTGGGCACACATTGATGGACGAACCGTCATCCACCATCACACATGAAGTTCTCTTGCCCCTCACCTCGGCCCTGATAAATAGAGGCCTATTATGATTTCTTCCATCCGCTGGGAGTTCATCCTCAGAAAAAGATATATGCAAAGCTTCTTTCTGAACTGACCCAACAAACATTGCAGGGTTGGCGTCTTCCGGTATCACAATCTTGCTCAAGGCCTCAACCAATGCTCCCGAGATGCACATAACAGTTCCCAGATACTCACTTGTGCTCTAGTTTTTTTCAATTGCCTCAACACTATATCCCCCTCAGTATTTTCTGTAGTCTCAACCACTTCTCTACCATCTGTGAAAACTTCCTTACCCTTTTATGCCACATCATTGTAAAAACGACCGCTGCGCGTCATTCCCCTTACTTCTTCCTCATCACTGCTAGAGAAATCAAGCCAAAAGTTTTTCCCCTGCTCAGTCTCATCTTCACTAGTACTATCCCAGATTCCCAGGCAAAAGGCTTGAGGGTGAAAGGATTTTAGGACAAGGTCTTCAGGGAGGCCAGAATTGATCATATAGGCTGGTGGTGGTACGGCACGGTAATTGGGTAAGGGGTTTCTGTGTGTGTCAGGCTGTTCTGTTTCTGGGTCAGGTATTTTCTTGGAATCTATCAGGTCTTGGATTTCATGGCGGAGTCGGGTGCAGTTGTCGGTGTCATGGCCCTTTTGTTGGTGAAAGTGACAGTAAAGGCTTAGGTTATAATGTGATGGTATGTAAATGGTAGATGGTGGTTTAATTTTTGGCTTCCAAGGGTTTTAAGAGCCCTTGCCTCTTCAATTTCTCTATAGCACCTTGGACAGGGGCCTTCCCAAGTTGGAAAACTGCCGATTCCGGATAGCGGCAATCTCAGCAGAAACTGGCTTTGTTCCCGATGTTCCCCCAATGGGCCTCCTGTTCAGACCATAGAATTTTCTGTTTTCCGCCTCTTCGTCTTCAATGTCCATGACAGCCTCCCTCAACTGCCGAAAGTCTGTAATCATGGAGGTCATCCTCCTCAACTTGCTGTAAATGGAGGGCTTGGTGCCCTTGATAATCATTTTAATATGGTCCTTCTCCGAGGGCCTAGTCTGCATCTTCAACAACTGACCCCTCCACCGGTCCACATACTCCTTAAAACTCTCCTCCGCTTTCTGCTTAACATTCTCCAGATCACGGAGTGACAGATCGATCTCTAGGTCAGTGAATACTGCTTCAGGAAGGCATCCGCCAACTCCCTCCAATCTTCCTTCACTTTCTTCTCCAAACTGTGGTACCACACCACGGGAGCTCCCTCGAGCGATATTCCAAACATTTTCTGCACTTGGAGCTGAGACAGGCCAACTGAACCCATGACTGATACAAACTGTCAGAGATGCACCATTGGATCCCCATTCCCGTTAAACTTAGCCATATCAGGCATCTTGAACTGTGCCGGCAACTGTTCCTCGAAAGTCAGTGTGTCATAATCCAGCAAATCCTCATTCTTACCCCTCATCTTGCGGGTAACTGACTCAACCTGATCCCGAAGTTTCTGTAACTCTGCCTGAGACCCAGATAATCTGTCTGCTGCATACTCTGCCATATCATCATCAAAAGTGGGGATATCATCCCCAACCCATTCGGAGGCTCCTCACGCCTCACATTCTCAGAAATTCCCCCAGCACGGGGCACAGCCATACCAGCCACAGCAGTAGTCAAAGCTTGCAACTGTTCAGTGACCTTGGCGAGACTGTCTCTAACTGATCCATACGGGATACCTCATTACCAGATTCACTCATGACTGTTACTGTTCTTTTAATGAGCCTTGTCTCTTCTCTAACCCAAATGTATCTATGATGTCTTTTTAAGACATGATGGTGTTAACATGATATATGTATGTATGAGGTGCACGAGATGCATGTAACATATATAACATACTACATTAACTAAAATTCTCAAACAAATCGGCCCGTTATCATTTTAGAAACTTTCGGGCTAACTGTCATAGGAGTGAACTCGTCCCAGTTTAAATGGCCCAACAAGTTCACATCTCATGGCAAGGAGCCCAACTAAATCCAAATGGTAATGTTCCGAACACAAGCACAAATTGGCCCATCAACACTTAGAAGCTTTGGCCCAATCGTCATAAAATACGTTCTTGTCCCAGTTTAAATGGCCCAACAAGCCCATATCCCATGACAAATGGTCCAAATGGATCCAAACGACGATGTTCCCAAACACAAGCATAAAAGATAATGCAAACATAAAGTAATAATTTCTACGTAATGGCCCATCAACATTTCAGAAGCTTTGGGCCTAGTAGTCATAAGGTACGAACTCGCCCCAGTTTAAATGGCCCAGCAAGTCCGCATTTCTGACAATAGTCCAACTGCATCCAATGAGGATGGTCCACAAGCACATATTCAAGGAAATAATTGTTACTTTAACCATACAAACCCGGTCTATGGGTGGTTCGCAAGAGTGTAGACAAGGCTCTCACTGGCGAAGGATGGCCCACAACTAGGTCTCCCC
Organism: Zanthoxylum bungeanum; assembly: GCA_019454045.1. NCBI lineage: Eukaryota > Viridiplantae > Streptophyta > Magnoliopsida > Sapindales > Rutaceae > Zanthoxylum > Zanthoxylum bungeanum. Next base: position 19,060 of record SKCR01050480.1, read on the forward strand.
AATCAAGGGTTCGAGCGACCAAGTGAGCGCACCCTTTTTTATACACTAAGGTACGTGCCAATGAGCTATGGTGTGTGACTGACTGTCAAATGGATTTCCCGTTGTAGATTCCCCAGAGGGAGGGTGGAGCGAGGCTCTCTTAAGTACCCTAGCCTCTTAGGCTCTTATCGCTTGGTGACAGGAATAAACAACGAGTCCTCCAAATTAGTCCATCACAATAGGCTAAGGGTAGATGGCCATATAAGTGCCTTCACAGCTTTTCCTTCTAGGAAGGTAGTGAATGAAGAAAGACGCCAAACCATTACCTAGCCTCAAGATGCCCTTGATTAAACCTTCATTTTATCCACTATAGACACGGTCAATTAGAACATAAATCCAAACATTACAAGACAATATTTCGGGGCCGATTCTCTATCCCCAGTGGAGTCGCCAGACTGTGGGAACACAGGAACTGGGACGCATGTTGTCCCGGGCTCGCGGCCAGTCGGGAGTAGGAGTAGCCACGGGGGACTAAATCGGAAATAATGGAGTCGCCACCTGGTGTGAACCAGGAAAATGAGATTTAAGGCCGCACTCACCCCTCGCAAGGGAAGACCTCAAACCGTTGGGTTTCGGAATGGTCCCTTACTTATGTCACTTGTAACGAAAGAATTTATGTAATAATTTAATCAAGTTCAAGTAACACTTATTTCCAAGAGTATCATGCTTCTAAATTCACATGCATACATCAACATTTCATCTAAATTTACATGTAACACATATCCGAATTTGCATACAGCCTATTAGTATGTAATCTATGTCTCAATTTGCATACATAAAGATTAACACACGGCAAGCATACATGTTAATAAACACATTATACTCATACATGTGGGGAATACAGATGAACGACACCTAAACAATCTTGCATAATGCATAGAAACAATCAGGTTTATCATACGAAGGAATAGCTACTAGGGACAATTAGGTACGAAATCTGATGAAAATAACTCAGTTCAGTGGGTGCGCGTTAGCGTAGCGTTCGAACGGTGAACAGAAGGCTCGCGTTCGTATAGCGTTCGAGAACGCGTTCGAACGGAGCCAGACCTGATGCATGAAACACTAAGAAGATGTGTGCGCGTTCGCGTAGCGTTTGATAACACATTCGAACGGTAAACAGAAGGTTCACGTTCGTATAGCGTTTGAGAACGCATTCGAACGGAACCAGACATGATGCATGATGAAACTAAGAAAATGCGTGCGCGTTCGCGTAGCGTTCGAGAACGTGTCGAACGGTAAACAGAAGGTTGCGTTCGTGTGGCGTTCGAGAACGCGTTCGAACGGAACCAGACCTGATGCATGCAACACATTCATAGCAAACAAATCCACAATGTGGGACCTCACGTATCCGATTGAACTCATCTCACATCCAATCGAATATACACCAACCGGCGTGGCAAAGCATCGTGGTAAAAGATTTTAACCCCTCCAAATAGGGGACCTTTAATCCGACTTACTAAGCCCATGCACTCGATCGTCTCATGCATACGAAGAATAAAGAAACAATAATATCAAACTTAGTGTACCCGATTGAACGTATCTTGCATTCAACCGAACACACATCAACCGGCGCGGTGAAGCATCGTGGTAAAGGATTTTAACCCCTCCAAATAGGGGACCTTTAATCCGACTTACTAAGCTCATGCGCTCGATTGAATCATGCATACAAAGAATAAAGAAACAATAATATCAAACTTAGTATGCCCGATTGAACGTATCTTGCATTCAACCGAACACACATAAACCGGCGCGGCAAAGCATCGTGGTAAAGGATTTCAACCCCTCCGAATCGAGGACCTTTCATCGCACTTACTAAGCCCATGCGCTCGATTGTATCATGCATACAAAAGTAACATACAGAATTCAAATAACAGAAAATAAATAAACCGAAGCAACATAAAACAAAAGGGGGCTCAAGCGGTACGTGGAATTGTATCCCGAGTACAGATCATACTACCGTCCATTCGGAATCGGCTATGAAATTTATGTCCGAGTTTCCATCCGATATACTGCGAGAGTTTACACATCTTTTATTTTATTCCAAGTCCACAACATACAATATTTCATGATACATGCATATTTATCTACTCAGGGCCACAACATGCACTTTAGCATAACAATCATGCGAACAATACTCAATAAATAATGAAAATAAAACAGAAAACGAATGTGGAAAATACCCTCAGGTCTAACCTTTTTTTCCAACTTTCAGGCTTGCGTTTCACGGACGTCGGAAGGGTAAAGCTCCTCAACTTCTCTGGTTCACTGGTTTAGCGTCCTATCTCACTGTTTTGTTGTTTTGCTTGCTGTTCGGCCTCCGTTCTGCTGCTGTTCGGCCTCTGTTTTGCTGCTGTTTCCTCTGTATTTTCTGCTCACTGTTCAGGTCACTGTTTTGACGTTTCAACGGACTGTTCCGAGCATTTTTTTGTGGGTTTTTAGTGTAGTCTTGTGTGATTATTTTAAGGATTATAAATGCAGTTTTTTATGTTACTGTTTTGAGGATTTTAGGGACTGATTTAAGAGGATTTGGCTGCTGTTTTGGGGGTGATTTGGGCTACTGTTCAGGCGTGTTTTAGGAGGTGTAGGGGGTGCTGTTTTCGGTGGAAATGAGCTGCTGTTTGGGGGTGTATTTTCGGTGATGTGTGGAGGTTTAGAGGCTGATGTTTTCGGTTGTGGAGTGGGGGAGGTGAAGAGAATTATTTGTGTTTTTCTTCTTGCTATTGCCGTGAGTGGCTAGGGCTCTTGGTGTTGTGATTTTCGTGTAAGTCTTGTGTATGAGCTAGGGGAGTGCATGTCTTGGTTAGGGGTTGTTTATATAGAGAAAGGTTAGGGCTACTCCTTGTCTCACAAGGAATGGATTTTGGCATTAAAAGGAGGATTTGATTTGGTATTCAACAAGGAAAGGATTAGATTGAGGGGGGACAAATCTTGGCTAGATTAGGAATACAAAATATTTAATTTGTTATAATTGATTTTAATTAGGCATGACATCTTTTTAATTTAGTATGTGATTTTGTTTAGTTAGGAAGTTAATATATTTGATTTGTCTTAATTAGGTATGATTATATTATGTTTTATTTAATTTGGTATATGACTTAATTAATTATTTTATTTAATTACATTATCTAATTAATATTTAATTTAATTTCCCATGTGTTTTATTAATTGGGATGTGTTTTATGGGCTTTGGGGGGCTAATTGGGCTGGGGTGTGAGGCTACCAGCAAAACCAGAAATACCGACGCCGTTCGAGCGCCCATTCGAACGCTACACGAACGCCCGCAATCTGCCTGACGTTCGAACGAAGTAACGAACGCAGCACTAACGAAGACAGTGAACTTGCGAAATGAATCTGATGACGTACTTATTCTGAATTTCCCCTTCCGACCTCCGTTTCCCGCAATATCGGAAATGCAATGTCTACAATTTGTGTCTTTTGTTTATTTTCCTTAGTATTTTCTTTTGTGTTTTTATTTATTTAGCAAATCCACATTCAACCAACCAATCAAGCAATCATTTCATTCTCCCTTTAATTAGATACTTGTAAATAAATAGTATCAATAATTAATAACAACAGTAGATATTAAGTCATCGTGGGATCGATATTCTTATACTACTTGAGCGAAACGTGTGCTTGCGTTACGTGTGTGATTTCACCGATTATGTTTTTGGCACTGTTGTCGGGGACTTATTTTTCTTGCGTTATTAATTTTGAAACTATATATTTTACTTGTATCTAATTTTCTTTATTTTTATCAGTAATTTTTATTTCTTTCTTTTTATTTTCAGGTGGTTGAAAATGGAACTTTATTGGGCGATAAAAGAATTACGAGCTTTACGAGGTGAAGATACACCTCAAATCAGGGAGCAACAGTCCGATTTTCTGAGGCCTATTGTCCAGCCCAACAACTATCCTTGGATGTCAGAACCAACCAATACAATATTTGCTCAAACATTTCAGAATGCAATGGGTAGATGTGAAGTATGTGATAGCAACCACCCGAGCGATCAATGCATATACCACTACAATTCAGGGTGGCAAAATTATCAAAGACCTTCATATAATGAACCAACATATTTCACTGAAGCACATTTTCCATCTTATCCACCATCAACCTGTTGGAGTTGGTGCCCGACGCACCAAATTTTGTTGTATTTATTGTAAATATGATGTACATTATATTTTTATTATGAATAAAATTAAATAATTTTCATCAATATAATCTTATATATATTAAAGGTGTAAATGACCGTCGTTAGAATGATAGTTGTGACATAATTGCAAAAGCGCCGCAATTGTTACTGAGAAATGTCACAATATAATTCATTCTTTAAATGTTCCTGGTCAAGGTTTACATATCTGGTCGATTAGTAAACCCGTGAGACCGATACGTGTTGTATATTAGAATTGTTCTAATGGTTTATCTCAATAAACCATGAGTCTTGGGAGGCTCGTATAAACATGTAGGTATTTATTGGATAAATATTGAACGACTCATTCGAAGATTCCTGATAGATGGTACACCAACGACAATAAGAATCTTTACGAGTCGAATAACATATTAGCTCCTTTGACTTGTGATATCACTATGGATATGTGAGATATCCTCCATGCTTTGATGACAGTCACGTCAATGATATTTTAATATCAGACCTCCGTCTGTTCGTTGGGTATGGATTGATACTCACGATATCATGTGATGTATCCAGAGAGGATCTGTAGTCCCGTGTACGGGATTTAGGTGTCCAATTGTGATTTTTTGAAATCCTTGGCCGAGGTATAATTCGGAAACGAGTTTCGAATATTTATTGAAGAATCATAATTATGTTGCGACACATGAATTGTTCATAGTGGAGATTTGACGTTTAATCTATATCTCCGGAATAATTCGAATGACCTATGACAGAAGGATTATATATGCAATGACTTTGACTTTGATGGTTCAACTAGATTATCTGTGGTCCTCGTAATTTATGAGTGGACAAGTTACAAACATGGAAATGGTTTCTGTGACATATAAACTTGAACCTAGAGAGTCCCACAATATAAAGTGTACTCGTTGAGCACTTGGGCAATTAATTATGGATAATTCGGATTATTAATAATATACACATGCATATTAAATAATGTGTATTTGTATACGATACATAATTTAGATTAGATACACATTATTAACCTTTTAGATTTTGACACTTGTTTATTATTGTTATTAATTATTTAATTGTTAATTAATTATTATTAATAATAAAATTGGAAGAATATTCTTGGAATATTTTTCCATGTATTTATTTTGTCATTTTGTTAATAATTAAAATGGATTAATTAATTTGTTAATTTATTTATTTAATTAAAGAATATTCTTTAATTTGGCAAATTTTGATTTGCCAAACCATGTGTATTTGACACATGGATTTTTAATTAACAAAATATCAAAATAATCAATTACTTTGGATAAGATCCAATTGTGTCAAAATTGTGGCCAAAAAATTATTTAATTTTTGCTAAAAAATTGAGTAAAATTCGGCCAAATGAGATTTAATATAAAAATGAAATTGTTTCATTTTGTTCAAGCTTTTTTTCACTCTCATGAGTTAAGAAAAAAAGAAAAAAGGGGTTAGGGTTCTTAAACTTTGATCAACACCAAATGAAGAAAATTGATGGATATTGAAGAAAAAAAGGCTGAGAACCAAAAATTTTATAGCCAGAACAGAAGAAATACTAGAGGGTGATAAGCGGAAAATATATCAATATTTACCGCCCCATTTACTTAATATTTTGTATAGTTTCTTGAGTTTTGTGAATATTTTGATGTGTTTTGTGTATTTGTAGATAAATAAGATTTCAGGACTAATTGGAATCAAATCAGGGCCAAAACAGCAAAAAATGGATAAAATGGCAAAATTGTAATTTCACGCGTCGCGACGCGCACACTCTTTGCGTCGTGACGCGCCATAGTCACTATTCTGCCGACACTCGTCATTGCAATGTCATCGCCACATCAACACATGTGTCATCATTACGTCATCATGACGTCAGCATAATAATTCACTCTGCCGACACGCGTCATTCCTTGCGTCCGCATGACGTCAGTGTCGCGACGTGCAAGCCTTCACATGTCGCGACACCGAGCCAATTATTCTGCCGACAGCCACGTGTCATCATCTCGCCAAAGCCGCGTACACATGTCAAGAATCAACGGCACATCGCGACACGCAGAGCCAAAATTACCTATAAATTGAGGCCGAATTCATTTGAAATTTTCATACATTCTTCTGGGGATTTCATTAAGAATACTAAGAAGATTGTATCTTGTTTGTTTATTTGCAGCTTTATTGTATTTAATTTTTATTTTAAGCAATAGATCTTTCTTTAGTTTACTTTAAAGTATGAGTAGGCAACTTCCCTCTGCTGGGGTGAAAGGTAAAGTTTTTATTATTATAATTTAGATTAATCTCCCTTAGTTATAATATATAAACTATCTTAAAACCTGACTTAATGGGATACCGCCTTTATGGTCGATTGTACTTAATTAAATTGATTTTAACCTGACTTAATTGGATACCGCCTTTATAGTCGGTTAATCAAAAATCTGACTTAATCAGGATACCGCATATTTGGTCGGTTGGTAATGGCATGCAAATTTATATATTATAATAAGGGATATTTCTAAATTAGAAGTAATAAAAGTGGATCATCTAACCCCAATATTTTATATTATTGTTTTATTTTACCTTTTTAATATTCAAGTTTATTTTATGTTGTTTTCTTTATTTATGTCTTTAAAAATCCTAGATATGTGTTGTAACTAAATATTGTATCTAGGGTTGTGATGAATTCCAATATCACCGGTTTATAAGTTGGTTATTTTATGTTTTGGGTAGTATATTGGTTTATTTATTGAGTCTTAGTCTTAATGCTTCTTGTTAACTGGCCATTAATAAGATTGATTTGGTAAACTTAAAATGAACTTGGAAAATGGATTTTAGGTTTAACCTAAGACTCAAAAGCTCACGATCTCACATTGGGGTAAATGTCTCTTAGGTAGATTTCCTTACATGATAGGAATATACCTGTCGGGCGGGGATAGCCATGCTTGGAACTTAAACTTAATGAATTCGGAGTTTCTTAATTAACATTGGAATATAGTTAATTGGGTTACTTTGGTGTTTGCATCTGACCATCGGAAGAGACTTTTGCATAACTTCGTGGTCCAGGTTAATAAACCGATAGATTGCACAAACATGAGATAATCACTTTATCTTAAAAAGTTATTGGAATGATTCACAACCCTAGATAGTTTTATAATATTGATTTCTCCTTTAATTTACATTCGCTCTGTTTTAATTACTTGTTTTAGATAAAAAAAAAAAAATCATCATCCAATCAACAATCAATCAATTAGATACTTGTAGAAATTTAGATTCATAAATTGATAGCATAAGTATTAAGTCCTCGTGGGATCGATACATTTTATACTACTTGAGCGATACGTGCACTTGCGTTACGTGTGTGTTTACCACCGATCAGAGGGCCTTCGCAAACAAAGGTCGATCCCGCCAAAATTACTGCTATAAGGAATAGAAGATTTTCAAACCTTGGCAGACCTTTGTCAAAGATATTCGATAAGTTGAAAAGACGGAGCCTGCTGAAACCCTTAGAGCCCAAACCACTCCCAAACCTCATACCCTCTTACATTGACCTAAACCAGTATTTCCACTTCTACCAACAATGCGAATCCATGACTTTAGGGCGTTACGTAACGCTGTCCCCCAAAGCATGCCACTCCTATCTTTGAAACTAGTGGTCTTGGGGCGTTACGTATCGCCGTCCCCCAAGCAACTGAACTAGAACTGGGGTGCGGATCTATGCTACCTTCCAAGCTCTGAATCTATGATCTAAGGGCATCTGTCATCCCTAGTCCTGAACTATGATTTGGGGGCGTTACGTTTCGCCGTCCTCCCAGTCCTCTACATGTGCACATGTCATCCGTCAATTCCATGTCTGTATCAAGTTACATACTGAGGTGGTTTTTCCCCTATACCTCGAAAAATCATAACACTCAAGCTTTGAAAACATCTATTTTTCTAAATCATTTCTCAATATATGCTCAATCAAAATATTATTAAAAGTGAACTTGGCTAACGCCCTAAAAACGAAAAAGTAAGTCTGATATTTAAAATAGTCATAATATAAAATCAACTTAAGAAAAGAATGTACGCTCACTAGTTTAGAATTTGACTGGCATTGTTTACTCTGCCGAAGAAAATTACGGTTCCTGCGATGATCTTCTTCTTTCTGATTTCCTTCACTCTCCAAGGTCTCAATTGTTGCTCATTTTCTTCTTTGCCCCTTCTTCTCATTTCTCCTCTCGTCTCTCTCCGACCAAACGCCTCTCCGTAAACCGTAAAGAACAAGGCTCGCACAGTCATAACGTGTAAATATAATCCGGGCCTTGCCTTAAACCTGAATCTAACCTATATCTCTAATTGCAGCCCAATCCAAGAAATATAAGCTCAAAATAGAAATAGCCCGAACCCTTGATTTCAACCCCACTCTCTCAGCAAAGCCAGCACCTTCTCCCCAAACCCCCCAAAACCCTAACTCCTATAAATCCTCATTTTCATCGACACTTATTTCTTTACTTTTCCCCACCTCCATAACCCTAATAACCGAAAAAGCTTCTACGCTTTCACACAGCCCCCATGACTGACGTTGAGCTCTCCCGCTCGGAGAAGAAAAAACACAAAAAGAAATCATCATCCGCTGACACCGACCCCCCAAAACTGATGCTTCTACTGACGCCGACACCGCCAAAGATTTCATCATCAAGCCCCAGAACTTCACTCCTTCTATCGACACCTCTCAGTGGCCGATTCTTTTGAAGAATTACGACCGTCTCAATGTACGAACCGGACACTACACGCCTCTTCCCAACGGTTACTCGCCTCTCAAGCGCCCACTCGCTGAGTACATCAGGTACGGTATTCTCAATCTTGATAAACCCGCAAACCCATCTTCGCACGAGGTTGTTGCGTGGATTAAGCGAATTTTACGTGTCGAAAAGACTGGTCATAGTGGGACTTTGGATCCCAAAGTCACTGGAAACCTTATTGTCTGCATTGATAGAGCTACTCGCCTTGTTAAGTCTCAACAAGGTGCTGGAAAGAGTACGTTTGTGTTGCTAGATTGCATGATAAAGTGCCTGATGTTGCGAAAGTTGCTCGGGCACTTGAGACTTTAACTGGGGCTGTGTTTCAGAGGCCGCCCTTGATTTCTGCTGTCAAAAGGCAGCTTAGGATTAGGACCATCTATGAAAGTAAGTTGCTTGAATATGATGCCGATAGGCATCTGGTTGTTTTTTGGATTTCTTGTGAGGCGGGTACTTATGTGAGGACTATGTGTGTGCATTTGGGTTTGATTCTTGGTGTTGGTGGGCATATGCAAGAGTTGAGGAGAGTGAGGTCTGGGATTTTGGGAGAGAATGATAATATGGTGACTATGCATGATGTGATGGATGCACAATGGTTGTATGATAATTACAGGGATGAGACTTATTTGAGGAGGGTGATCATGCCTCTTGAAGTGCTTTTAACTAGTTATAAGAGGCTGGTTGTGAAGGATACTACAGTGAATGCTATATGTTATGGAGCCAAGTTGATGATTCCAGGTTTGTTGAGGTTTGAGAATGATATTGAGGTTGGGGAGGAAGTTGTTTTGATGACTACGAAAGGGGAGGCAGTTGCATTGGGTATTGCGGAAATGACTACTGCTGTGATGGCAACATGTGATCATGGTGTTGTAGCGAGGATCAAGAGGGTGGTGATGGATAGGGATACATATCCAAGAAAATGGGGTTTGGGACCAAGGGCTTCTATGAAGAAGAAATTGATTGCTGAAGGGAAGTTGGATAAGCATGGGAAGCCGAATGAGAAAACACCTCAAGAGTGGGTGAGAAATGTGGTTTTGCCACCAGGTGGGGATTCTGTGGTTGCAAGCCTTGCAGCTGCAACTGAACCGACTGTAGCTGAGAAAGAGACTGCTGATGTGAAAAAGCGCAAATTAGATGCGAGTGGTGATAGCCCTGTTACTGTGCCTGCTAAGAAGGCTAAAGTTGAAGAGGTGGTTGAGGTTGAGAAGCAAGAAACTGTGAAGGTAAAAAAGGTGAAGGAACACGGGCCTGAGGAAACCGAAGTAGAGAAGAAAGAGAAGAAGAAGAAGAAGGACAAAAGAAGAATGGTGGTGCAGAAACAGAAGTGGTGGAGAAGACTGAGAAGGTGAAGGAAAAGAAGCACAAAGACAAGGATGAAGTGGGCTCACCTGAAACAGACAAGTCAGAGAAGAAAAAAAGAAGAAGAAAGACAAAGAAGCTGAGGAGGCTAAGGGTGTCAACAATGGAGAAAATGTTGAAGCTGTTAAAAGTGAGAAAAAGAAAAAGAAGAAAAAGAAGAATAAAGATGCAGAAGACAATGAGTAGATGATGGAGTTTGTTGTTTATTTATTTTTTTTTAATTGTTTTTTTATGCTTATTGTATTGCATTTTAAATGTCACTTTAGTAGCTTTTGTAATTTTCTTTAGCAAAATTCTCAGTTGAAAACAATTTTCGTTGTCAAGTTATGCAGAATGAAATGTTGTCTTCAGTGAAGTCTTTCTTTAAAATCTTTCATCTTTGATTGTTGTGTTTCCCGCATTCATCTGCTTGCTTTCCTAAGTGAAGTAACTTGTTTCCTGGTGTATTATTATGCTTTATGTGGCATGACAATTAGATTTTTTATAGATTGATGTTTACTAGTCTCTGCAGAGCTTTCATTCAAAGTTTATGTGAAATCTATGCAAGAGATAATGTTAAGAGGGAAGGATTTCACCCAAATTGGCAACATTTTTGCAGCCAATCCGAGAGAAAGTCGTGTTGAAAGTGGAAACGCTTTATTTAGATTTCGAATGTTTGTTTTCGAAGCCAATTATCTGCCTTGAATTAGCTCAGTTATGGCATGACTCGAGAATCTGATCCCATTATGTTTGCATGGAGACATGAACTCACTTCCACGGTTTCACCACTTGGGAGACAGAGAGACTGGCTTTCAATTAATTGTAAGATTCAATAGCCATTTGCATAATTCTGGGTTTGCTGGGAGGAATATTCATCAAGAGTGTGAGATCATCAATTTTTCCCAGATTTCTTCTGTTAATATTTCTTTTACTTGCAGGAGAAAAGTGATTTCTCCTTATTCTTTTTCATCTTATTTTTACCTAGGGACAAATGGCATATAGAGCTCTCCAACCATACTCTTTATATGGCTCTCTATATGTATCCAAAAATTCACCAATTTTACTTGTGAGAGGATTTGCTCCAACAATCCTCTATGTACTCCTATAATATATAAATATTTTATGATGTAAATAGTGTAATGTCAATTAGTTGCTCTTTATAAAAACACTGGTTTATGGTAAGATATTTTTTTCTTCCCTAATTTAAGGAATGTGGTCATCGGAAGTTTAAGTTATAAATAGGATATGTTATTGGCAGGGGTGAGCACTTCGAGTTCGAATTGATTTTTTTCAAATTTTGGTTTTGTTTCTAAACTACTCGGATTGGGAGTTTGAAACCATTCAGTTTTTGTCAAGTTTCAGTTTGGTTTGATAATTCGATTTAGTTCAGTTGCGTTTGTATCAACTGATAAAATTACTCATGATATATTAGTTTATGATGTTCAATGTACAGTTTGAATTATCATGCATTTTTTGAAGAATCATACATATGTGTACATGAAATTATATTAGATTACTCACATCCATATCTTATATTTAATAATCACATCGATTTAAATATAATTTGTTAAATGAGGAAGAGTATGAGAACATAACAATTTTATTATTATATACTCATAATCTCAATATATAATTTGTAATTATTCTTGTATGCAAAGAAGCCATAAAAAATACTAATATTTGTTAAATGGTAGACATTTTTGGTTTAGTTTGGTTTTTATCAAATTTCGATTTGGTTTCAGTTCAGTTTTTATTAAATTTCGATTTGTTTTTAGTTCGGTTTTGAAACTATTCGGTACATGAGAACCATTCTATTTTTGATAGATTTCGATTAAGTTTGGTTCAGTTTATTATATTCAATTCGGTTCGGTCTAGACGTCTAGTTCAGTTCAATTTAAATTAGACCATTTATCCACTCGGAATTGTTGAGTACTAAAATCCGATTTCACATAAAATATATAATTTAATGTTTGGTCCTCCATTTAGATTTTTTTTTTTTAAATTTATTATCTGTTATTATTTAGTCCATTAAATTTTTAATCTCTGGTTTTGCTCTTGTTTTCACTTTCTCTAATTTATAAGGAATTTGGGATGACATTACTCTCTCAAGCTTTAATTATATTGATTTATTTACGAAATTAATTTTATAATACAATTTTCATACTCAAATAAACCTAGAATATGAATCTCCATTGAGATTTGACATCCAAAACTAGGGATGGCAACAAGATCTGGGACCGGCCCGGGTCCGGAAAAAATTAAAAATAAATAAATTAGATTTTATATAAAAAATATAAAATATTATGCATATATATATATATAATAGAATTTAATAAAAAAAATTAAAAGAATTGAAATAAAACTAATAAAATTGACAAATACAAATATAAATATAAAAAAATACAATTAAAATTTAAAAAAAAAAAAAAAATCCGGGTAATCGGTCCGGACCGGGTCTACCCGGGTCCGGTCCGGGTAGACCCGGGTCCGGACCCGGGAATATTTACCCAGGTCCGGAACCGGACCCGGGGGGTTGTGAAATCTCTTCCGGATCTGGATTTTGCCATCCCTATCCAGAACGTAACTAACTGTTTCCATTTTCATAAACATCCTAATTATAATTGGGAAAAAAAGACTTTTATTTAAAAAAAAAAAAAAAACCAATTATGATAGAAGTTTTACTATTTAACCCAAATCGAACTTAAAAATTTACATTTAATCATATAATTTTAAAATTATAAAAAATGACTAAGATTTAAAAAAAAATAAAACAAAAAAAACAAAAAAAATATAAAAAATCACACATTCCATGCGTCTACATTGGGTCGTGTGCATAATTTTTTTTTTTTTTACACTTTTTCATTTAAATCTTAAATATCTCTCAAAATATAAAGTATTTCATTAATTTTTTAAAACATATTATCGATATACAAATCATTAACTTTAAAATATGATCAATTGTCGATATGTTTCAACAACAAATAGTAAAAAATGATTTTTACATTAATAAGAAAATAATAGTATTAAACTAGTAGGGCTGAGCAAGACCGATTTCGGTTCGAGTTCTAATCCTAGAAAAAATCGACTCCCGATTTTTTAGAAAGAAAACCTACCCAATTAAATAGGATTGTAGGAGCGAAACGGGGCTTACCGATAGCTATGACGCCTGCGACCACGACACTGTTTGGCTCGCAGTCCCTAGAGAGTACGAATAACCCACGGGGGACTACCCGGAGAAATTTCCTATCTATTTCATTTTAACTTCGTTTTCAACCATTCTTGCACCGATTTTTTTTTTTCAGTAATTAGTAAAAATTCTTCCAACCTACTTTGACATTTTTTATTTATGTGCCCTAAATATCTGGAACCCTAGTCTTTTATACTATACAGTTGGGTTGCGTGCCAAAAAAACTTCATTATTTATTTAAATCATTATGCGATTCTACAATCTTCAGCGGGGTGTTACAAAACCTACCCAATTAAATAGGATTGTAGGAGCAAAACATGGTTTACCGCTACAGCTATAATATCGGCGACCACGACATTGTTTGGCTCGCAGTTCGTAAAGAGTACCAATAGCCCACGAGGGACTACTCGAAGAATGAATGAGTCGCTACCCAGTATAAGACACATGGAATAATTTAAGGCCGCATTACACCCCTCATAAGGTCCGACCATAACCTGTTTGGGTTCAGAATTATCTTTTACTGATGCCAATATAGTATCCAGGTTTAAATGAGGTATCACCATGACTTATAATGCAATATCACACAATGACAGTTTAAAGAGATACAATATCACATACATTTAATAATAAATACAGTAAAAATGGGAAATGAATAAACATAAATGTTCAAAGGTCGTTAAAATAATAGTAAAAATAGAACCAGCCTGGCTTAAGAGAAGCATGGCCGAATATTTTTATGTCATTGATGTGTGGCCGGACATATTATATGTATGGCAGGACATTTTGGCAAATCAGAAAGTCAGAGAATGCAAAATCATACACAACTAACAGTACTAATAAAGTAGTAATGGCATAGTAGTAATTTTTGTCTTGAATACACAACTTTGGCCAATGATACTTGCTGGCCGAATGTAGACAGGGGTGGGGAATGTACATGTCGAGTTTTTTTTTTTTTTTTATCTATAATTTAAAATCTATGCTTCCGATTGATGAACTGTAACATTCAGAGTAAACTTGACACATAAATATCTGAAAATCAGAATCATTGGATTTAAGACTACCGAATTTTTGAAGTTGAGTGGCCTGCTGCTATTGCACCCAGTTTTTTTTTGAACAACCCATGAATTTCAGTTTAGAACTTGAGTTTCCGAAATCGAAACTGAGATCCGTAAAAACAGAAAAAAAAAAATAGACATATTAAGGTCCATTCTATTAAAATTTCAACCTCTGATTCCATCAAAATAATTTAAATGAATTTTCGAAGTTAACCATTGAGCATGGGATTTTATCGACTAGGCATAATTTGAAATTTCACTACTGCACTTCCGTAACTTCGAATCTAGGTACGTAAAATCCTTAGATAATCTGAGTACCCTGAAGTTTAGTAAATTTGAGATCCCTTGTGTTGTATAGCCTAATTAATGTTTAGGAATTATTTTTACCATGCCTGTCTAATGAGTTCGATTTACTATATTTTACTGACAAGAGCTTACATAGTTAATGATTCCATAGCAAGTTTCTAGACAATTATCAAACTCTGTGAGTGGATATCTATGTTATATATATATATATATATATATATATATATATATATATATATTATATATATATATATTTTGATTTTTGATTTAATAATGTGATATTTGAATTTATGTTTATAAGTGTTTAAAAGAAAGGATTTTAGATACATGTTTTGAATATGTTCATGATTATATGATTCCGTCTCGACTTTAGAAAATATTTTGATGTTTTTAAATCATAAAACTCTATTTTCGTCGAGAAGCTTGAAAATCCGTTTTCGTCACGGTGCTTGATACTTTTACATTTTTGACCCTTCGTTTCTCATTCCAGCTTTGTCGGGGTGCTTCTGACCATCTGAAAATGGCTGGCCCATTACCCTATGTCGACATGGTCTTGTTCGGACATTGCTCGATCTTTGCGCGTGACTCGGGTAATGGACGCTTGTTGATTTTGATGAGATTACTCAGAAAAAGCATGATATGAGATTTTGATAACGGTTTTAAGATTCTGATGAGTTTATACATAATGAATTTTTATTTGATTATTTTATTTTTGGTAGCCACTCGCCAGGTCGTTAAAATGATCCGACCCCCTAACTCCATAGTGTATTTTATAGGTAGCTTTATCTGGTGAGCCATAGCCGAACATGAGCCGGAATCAAGGAATTGAGTTTAATACAGTCACTAGAGTATGAGTCTGTCATGCTAAGTTTGTTGTTTGCATTCAGATACAATGCATGCTTGTCGATGTGAGTCAAGTCTAAATGTATATGATATTATTTATATAAAGTATAAGTATTTATTTTAAGTCATTAAGTTTGTCGTACTGCACTAATTAGTTCGTGAAATAATTTAATAAATGTCTGTTATAGTAACATAGCTAAAAGAATAATCAAGAAAGTTTAGAATGATCAGAGGCTTAGGGTGATGGTGATGATCCATCACCTGCTGGTAACATCTCCAAACTGGGGATGTTATAAAATCTTGACCAATAGCTACGTACTTTGGGGACATGGTTTGGTGTGTGGCTGATGAAGTCTTACATAAATATGGAGTTCACTCCTTATTGCGACAAGTATATGAGTATATTCCTTAAGGGTTGATTTGGTACTTGAACGATTAGAGTCCTCAAGTCTTTCTATTACGAATAAAAAGATTAATATTCATAATGTTTATGAATAAATAATTCATTAGAGAATCAATGGTACTTAAGGTAAAAATAATTAGTGGGGTATAACGAATATTTTATCCGGGCTCTAATTATGAGATACTCGTGAAGGGTTAATCCGTATGTAATGACTATATCGATGGACACCGACATAGTTCAACTTATATAATATATATTTACAGCAACGAGAGTGCAGTTTTAGGTTGTTAGGGGAATAACCTAATGTTAATAATTCATAATATTTAATTAAAGAGATTTAATTAATATTCTAGGATTATTGGAGCTCGGAACTGTAGGTCCATTTGGTCCCTATGCTAGCTCGATATACTGTAGCAAATTAAATATTATTGGATAGTTCGATTATTAACTCACATGCATTATAATTATTAATATTAATAATAATATATGTCACACTTGATACTTTATGTTAATTTTAATATAAAATTTTTCCATCATAAATAATTATGAGATAATTATTTATTTATTTTAAAATTTTATTATTAAATTATATTGTATAATTTAATGCTGATTTTAAATTAATGATTTTCCAAAATATGGTTTTGGAAACACATTTTTTGGAATTGGAAATTACAAAATTTGATTAGGCAACATGTTTAATATCTTAATTAAGACATTAAACAAATTTGGAAGTTTCCTAAAAGCCATTATGGCTGAATTTTGCTAAAGGGGAAAAAGATTTTTATTTTGTGATTTGATTACGAAGATAAAATCCTAAATATAAAAAGATAAAGTGGCTTTTTGTTTTGTTGAGATTTTCATTCTCTCAACCCTAGCCTCCATATTCGTCACTTTTCTCTCGAGAGTTGAGACAAAAAAGATAGAAGAAAAATTAGTGTGATATTTTCTCTCCAAAAGATTTATAGATTAATTTATGAATGAAGCGCACACTTCTTTTTATTGGTAACGAGAATAGCACGGAAGGCCGAGTAGTGTTGACGAAACCATCTTCTTATTCTTCTTCGAGGCTGATTTGCGATTTTCTTTGGTCTGTTTCAAATGTTAAAAATCACTCATAACTGCTGCGGAAGATTTAGCATAGTGAGCAGAATTGTGTACTATAACAGTAAATAATAACTACGCGTACTGTAGTAGAGAATAGTAACCACTTTGGCACGACTGTAGCAATGAATAGTGATCGTGAGCACTGTAGCGAGAATAATAATATTATTACTGTTCAAAAAAAATTGGAAAAATAATAAATAAATAAGATATAATCCAAATTCAGCTTAAGCGGGGAAAAGACAGAAAGAAATTTTCATGGTCGATCCTGGTGCCTAAAATCACTTCCGCTGTACGAGGAATCGGTTCTTACACTAAAGCCCTCCATTCATCATTTACTTTATTTTCTAGGTCGTGGTATCACACTACGGGTGCTCATTCGAGTGACATCTGAAACATCTTCTGAACCTAACGTTTGGACAAGCCGATGGAAATCATCAGTGATACATATTGGCAGAGATGAACTTTTGGATCTCCGTTCTTGTTAAACTTTACCATGTCTGGCATCTTGAATTGGGAAGACAGCTCAAATACCAAGGTATCATAATCAATGAGGTCTTTATATTTACCCTTCATATTTTGGGTAACTGACTCCATTTATTCTTTCAGCTTCTGGAGTTCAGCTTAGGAGTTGGCCGTCCTATATGCATCATACTCAGTCATATCATCATCCAGAGTAGAGGTTTCTTCAATTGTCCCATTTGCAAGCTCTTCATGCCTCATTTCACCAGTTTTAGCCCCTGTTGCATGTGGCGTCATCAAGTTGGCAATATCATTGGCTAGGGTTTTTAGTTATTAATCAATCTTGTCCATATTGGCTTCTAATCGTTGTACGCATGAACCGTTATTGTTGGCCATCTCTGATCTTCTTAATTGCCTTTTGATTAGTCTGTATTCTTCCTTAATCTAATGCACCTCTATGATGGCTACAACCAAAAAGGGTTAGCGTGATGCATGTATGCATGCAATGCATGAAATGCATGGTATGCTCAAACATTAGCATACATCCTCCTAACTTTGTTCCTTACACACACGTGGTAAGTCCAAATATATTTCTCTTAGATTTGGCTTAGCTTATGTACCAACAGAGATACACAAACTAGTTCTCTCATATGCTAAAAGATAAACTTTGGTTACCTGAATTATTTTCCATCATTAAAAGACAAAGGCCACCCATTTACAAATGACTAAGCCTAATATGGGGATCGTGCCATTATTTAAAAGTGACAAATTAGAACCTTAGTAATCACGGGCATTGGGGTGGGATTTAAAATATTTAAGGACACCCAAGTGGGCCAAAATAGGGCCTACCCTTCTGAATGAAAGCTAGTACAAGTATCAATCTCATACTTTTAGCACATTTGGACAATATTCAAATATTTAGGCCCAACAAGATTTTCATTCAATTTGGCCCGTTGACATTGCAAAGTATTTAAGCAAATTATCATGAAATGAAAACTTATCCCAGTGAAAGTCCTGGCAAGTTTGTATTCCACGGTAAAATGATTAAATGACTTCAAATGGTTAGGGCCGAAAGATAAGCATTAGGGAGGTTTATTTATATATGGGAGAAACTATTATCTTAAATGTGGGCTTGATCTAGGGTTCAAGCTTAGGCTGTCTTCGACGAATATTTTTCTAAAATTAGGTCTTCCTACTCAAGGGTTCAATTGTCCAATGAACACACTGTTTTTATACCTGAAAGTACGTGCCAAAAAGTGATGATTGTCATCACATAATGTTCCATCGCTTTGAGGGAAAGCGATTTCACGATATGTAACAGCATCGAGGTTTGAAGGGTATGCAAAAGAATAAAGACATGATTATCCTCAATCTCGTCATGAATACTAGAAGGAATTTTTTCAAGGCCGATTCTCTATCACACAATGGCAATTTAAAGACATACAATAGAACAAACATTTAATAAATAAGGCAGTAAAAAAGGGAAATGAATAAACATAAATGTTTAAAAATCGTTAAAACAGTAGAAAAATAATAATCAAACAAAACATAACATACATCTAACCGGCCTAGCTTCAGAGAAGCCTGGCTAGATTATTTTTTATGTCATTAATGTCCGACCAGACATATTGCATGTCTGGCCAGATATTCTGGCAGACTAGAAATTCAGGGAATGTAAAATCATACACAATTAACTATACTAATAAAGCAGTAATGACATAATGGTAATAAAAATCGTTAGGCAAAATAACATTAATAAAATATTAAAGTAAATAGAATAAAGTACATGTTTCACCGGCCTAGCTTCGGAGAAGCCTAGTTGGATATTCATTAAGCGATTGATGTCTAGTCGGACTTATTGCAAGTCTGGCCATATGTTCATCGTGAAACATAAACACAAAAAATGCATAAACATACACATATACCAATAAATACAAAGTAACAATAACATAACAGTGATAAAATAACTATAGAACAAAGGTGAAAGTGGTAAAATAGTAATTAAACTAGAATATGATGCACGTCTCACAGGTCTGGCTTCGAAGGAGCCCGGCCAGATATATTTCCCATTAGGGATGTATGGCCAGATATACCATGAGTTTGGCCGAACATTCTTCCTGAACCAGACGAATAATTATTTCCCAATGATAGGTGGAGTTGTTTCCCGAGTACAAAACATACTACCATTCATTCGAAATCGACTATAAAATTTTTCTCCGAGTTTTCATCCTATATACCAAAAGGAAATAATAAAAATTGGATATGAACAATCATATGGTCAGATGTTTGTATCATTTGGCTGGACTTTTATTTTTTATTATTTTTTTTTTACTTTTGTATGTCCGGCCGGATGTATATCAAGTCCGACCATAGATACTGCGTCAAAACAGAAATTAAAAATACCGGAATAGAAGGGTGCTCTCATGTCGTAC
>SKCR01050481.1:0-39052 GCA_019454045.1 Zanthoxylum bungeanum
CCTATAACTTATGAGGTTATGCTCTTTTAACTACCGCTCATCTCTTGAATAAGATTCCTTCTAAAGCTGTTCCTATGACTCCGTATGAGATATGGACCGGTAGGAAACTGAATATTAGTTATATTAAGATTTGGGGCTGTCGTACATACGTCAGGAAGGCTCAGCAGAATAAGCTTTTTCCTCGATGGTAGATGTTTAGGTTTATTGGATATCCTTCAAATACGAAAGGATATTTATTCTACGATAACGAGTATCGAAATATGTTCGTAGATCGCTTTATAAAATTTCTAGAGATATAATTTTTGTCTGAAGATGGTAATCATAGATGGGTTGAACTTGATGAAGTACAACCTGATACCAATGAACATACGAAGGAACCTGAAGTTCAAGAAGATGAAGAAACTTCAACACACACGCTCTGTAGGTCACAAAGGGTATCTAAACCTCTTAAACGCTTGTATTTGATACAAGAAAAGAGTCTTGATATTCTCTTAGTTGAAGAGACTGACCCTTTTACCAATAGAGAATCGATGTTGGAGATCGACTCCGTGAAGTGGCAAGACGCCATGAAATCCGAGTTAGACTCAATGTATGAGAATCAAGTTTGGAACTTGGTTCCGCTTCCTTAAGCAATTGTTTCTATCATTTGTAAATGGATTTACAAGAGGAAGCATGGGCCCGACGGAAAGATTGAAACCTTTAAGGCCGAACTGGTAGCTAAAGGTTACGCCCAACGACCTGATGTCGACTAAGATGAGATCGAGAAAGAAAGCTTATTGGGTTATCCCAATCAACGTACATAGATAAGATCTTAGAATGGTATAATTTTGGTAACTGTAAGACATCAAAAATTCCGTTCAAACATGGCTTACATCTTTCAAAGAAGATGTGTCCACAAACAGAAGATGAGAACATTAGAATGTCTAATCAGCCTTATGCTTCGTTTTTGGGCAGCATCTTGTATGCCATGTTATGTACAAGGCCTGATATCAACTTCGCAGTTAGTGTGACCAGCAGGTATCAGTCCAATCCAGGTAATGACCATTGGATGGCCATTAAACATATCCTCAAGTATCTTAAAGGTACTAAGGGTAAGTTGATAATATATGGAGGAAATGAACCGCAAGTTAATGGGTATACGGATTCCAATTTCCAATTGGATCTTAATGATAGAAAGTCTACATCAGGATTCGTGTTTACCCTTAACGGAGGTGCGTTTATTGAAAGAGTTCCAAACAGGGGTCAACAGTTGATTCCACCACAGAGGCGGAATATATTACAGCTTCTAAAGCTGCAAAGAAAGCTGTATGGGTTAGGAACTTTATCACAGAATTGGGAGTAGTCCCAAGTATCGAGAATCTGATTCCATTATACTGTGATAATACTGGAGCCATTGCGCAAGCAAAGGAACCAAGGGTGCATCAGAAGTCGAAACATATGGAATGAAAGTACCACATCATTCGAGAGATTGTGTCGCGATGGGACATTATTGTGTACAAGGTACTGAGTGAAGACAATGTAGCAGACCCGCTTACCAAGGCCATTCCTCTGAAGTTATTTGATAAACATGTGGAGTCGATGGGAATTAGATACAATCGATATTGGCACTAGAGCAAGTGAGAGAATTTATTAGGGTTGGTGCTCAGAGCGCCAATTTTCTTATGTATTTCTCTGTAAATACTAATGTAACATTTTATTATGAATAAAATAAAAAGTTTCTATTATATATGACATCTCTTTTTATATGGTAAGGACGTAACAGACCTTAGAATGATTAGTTATGATATTGTTGCAAAAGCGTCGCAACTGACATTGAGTAGTATCATGACGTTGTCATTCTTAGAAAGTTCCTGGTCAAGGTTTACACCACTTGGTCAGTAAAGTAAACCCGTTGAGACTGGTACATGTCGTATATTAGAATCTTGGATTCCAATGGTTTCTCAATGAACCATGAGTCTTGGAGACTCGTATAGACGTGCAAGTGTTTATAGCGGATAAACATTGAATGACTCACCGAAGATTCTTAATGGATGGTACACCAACGTCAATAAGAATCTTCTCGAGTTGAGTGAGCATAATGATTCTTTGACTTGAGATACCACTGTGGATATATGACTTATCCTCCACACTT
This sequence comes from Zanthoxylum bungeanum, assembly GCA_019454045.1. Taxonomy (NCBI): domain Eukaryota; kingdom Viridiplantae; phylum Streptophyta; class Magnoliopsida; order Sapindales; family Rutaceae; genus Zanthoxylum; species Zanthoxylum bungeanum. The sequence continues at coordinate 2,132 of SKCR01050481.1, forward strand.
AGATGGCAGTCACATCACCGATCTATTTAGATAAGATATCCGGCTGTTCGTTGGATGTGGATTGATGCTCAGGATATCCTGTGTGTGTTAAGAAAGGATCCGTGAGTTCTGTGTACAGAGCATAGTTATTCAATATGGAATTAGCAATCTGTTAAATCCATGGGCCCGTGGTACACTGTAGAAGTGAGTTCTAAGTGTTATTTAGAGATTGCTGTAGGCATTGCATTTTTGCATGTGAAACCCGATGATGAGTCTCATTTGGAGGCACTACCTTTTGAGTCACGAAAGCCGCGGGAAACGGATATCAGAAGGGGAAATTCAGAATAAACAAGGTTCACTGTTTTCGTTCGTGCTGCGTTCGTGTATGCGTTCGAACGGCAAACAGATTGCGGGCGTTCGTGTCGCGTTCGAGGAAGCGTTCGAACAGTGTCGGTAATTCTGGTTTTGCTGCTAGCCTCACACCCCACCCCATTTAGCTCCCCAAAGCCCATAAAACACATCCCAATTTAATTAAACTAAACATTAAACATTAAATAAAATATTTAAACCATTTACCAATTAAATAAAACACAAAATATAATCATACCTAATAAAGATAAATCAAACATATTAACTTCCTAACTAAACAAATCACATACTAAATTAAAAAGATGTCATGCCTAATTAAAATCAATCCTAACCAATTAAAACCAATCAAATATTTGACTTCCTAATCTAATAAGACATCTACCAATTTAAAATAGTTGACTTCCTAATTTAAAATATTTTGTCCCCCCTCAATCTTGTGTATACCATACTTAGGACTCCTAATTTGGAAACTAGATCTCTTCCTTGTGAGACAAGGGCAAACCCTAGCTCTCTTATATATAAACATGCATTAACCTAGCCACACCATCTCTCCACTCTCTCTAATACACGCCCAAGACAAAAAAAAACACTTCACATATACACAAAAAGAGAACAAAGAGCCCTAACCATCTCTTCCATAGCCGAGACAACAAGAGCCTCAATCCTCCACCATAACCGAGACCACCACAAGCAATAACCCTCCTTAGCCGAATCAAAACACTCCCCTCCTTCACCGAGAACACATCCCCCCATACAGCCCTTACAACCACTGAAACACCCCCTAATAAACACTCAAAACCAGCTCCCTAAAACACGCCTAAACAGCCCCTGAATCACCTTAAAACAGCAGCCCAAATCCTCTTAAAACAGTCCCTAAAAACCTTAAAAACAGTAACATAAAAACTGCATTCATAATCCTTAAAAATAATCACACACAACTGCACTAAGCACCCACACAAACTTGGAACAGTTCATTGAAACGTCAAAACAGGTGGCCTGAGCAGTGAGCAGCAAAACAGAGGCCGAACAGGAGCAGAACGGAGTTCGAACCGCAAGTAAAACAGTAAAGCAGTGAGCTAGGATGCTAAACCAGTGAACCGGAGAAGTTGAGGAGCTGTACCCTTCCGACGTCCGTGAAACGCAAGCCTGAAAGTTGGCAAAAAGGTTAGACCTGAGGGTATCTCTCACACTCGTTTTTTTGTATTATTTGTTAAATATTACTTGCATGATTGTCATGTTGAAATGCATATTGTGGCCCTTGAGTAGATAAATATGCATGAATTATGAGATGTAGTATGTTGTGGCTGTGGAATAAAATAAGAGACGTGTCAACTCTCGCGGTATATCGGATGGAAACCCGGACATAAATTTCATAGCCGATTCCGAATGGACGGTAATATGATCTGTACTTGGGACACAACTCCACGTACCGCTTGAGTAAACGGCACCCTCTTTTGTTTTGTGTTGCTTTTGTTTATTTTTCGTCACTTGAATTCTGTATGTTGTTTATTTATGCATGATTCAATCGAGCGCATGGGCTTCGTAAGTGGAATGAAAGATCCCCTATGGGGAGGGGTTAAAGCCCTTTACCACGATGCTTTGCCGCGCCGGTTGATGTGTGTTCGGATTGGATGTAAGATGTGTTCAATCGGGCATACTTGGTTTTGATATGATTGACTCTATTTTTGTATGTATGATGCGATCGAGCGCATGAGCTTAGTGAGTTAGTCCAAAGGTCCTCTATTTGAGAGACGAAGAGCCTAAAAGGCCACATTTGTGACACTACTTCGCCGCGCTGGACGAAGTGTGTTTGGGTTGAATGTACGTTCAATTGGGCATACGAAGTCCTACACTTTTATTGTCTTTATTTCATGTGTTGTGATGTGACGCGCATGGGCTTAGTATGTTGGTCTAAGGGTCCTCTCTTTGAGAGACCAAGAGCCCCAAAAGGCCACCTTTACGGCAGTACTTCGCCGCGCCCCTTTATTTTGTTGTTTATGTATTACGTCCCATTTCATGCATCAGGTCTGTTCCCATTCGAACGCGTTTACGAATGCAACTCGAACGCGCATGCATTTTGCCTTATCATGCATCAGGTCTCATTTTCGTTCTAACGCGTTCACGAACGCCATACGAACGTGAGCATTCTGTTTCATTTCCGTTCGAACGCGTTAATAAACGCCATACGAACGTGAGCATTCTGTTTCATTTCCGTTCGAATGCGTTAACAAACGCCATACGAACGTGAGCATTCTGTTTCATTTCCGTTCGAACGCGTTATCAAACGCCATACGAACGCGATCATTCTGTTTACCGTTCGAACGCGTTTACGAACGCTACACGAACGCGAACACACTGAACTGAGACATATTCATCACATGCCATGTATAATTGTTTCTTAGGTGATTTTTTTATGGAACCACACATAGTCATTCTTATCTTTGTGCACATAATAATGAAAAGCATGTTTATTTCATTAGTTGCGTCATTTGCCTTAGTCTTGATTTAACGCATTACGATTCATATACCTATGCCATGATGACTTTGGAGTATTATTTCTTGTGATATATCGGATGGAAACCCAGACATAAATTCCGTAGCCGATTCCGAATGGACGGTAATGCGGTCTGTACTTGGGATACAATTCCACGTATCACTTGGAAAAATGCTCACATGTATGTTTGTGCTGTTATTATGTATGCTTGTGTTTTTCATGAATATGATATGCTGAATGAAGTTGTATGTTCGTTGTTACTTTGAGGTATTTTCAGGCATGTGTTCTTAGATGTGAGATATATGTGAAATGTATGTATAAGTTTTATTTTGTACCCGTGAATTTAGAAGCATGATACTCTTGGAAATAAGTGCTACTTAAGCCTCATTAAATTATCACATAAATCCTGTCATTACAAGTGGCATAAGTAAGGGACCATTCCGAACCCAATGGTTTGAGGTCTTCCCTTGTGAGGGGTGAGTGCGGCCTTAAATCTCATTTTCCCGGTTCACACCGGGTGGCGACTCCATTATTCTCCGGTTTAGTCCCCCGTGGCTACTCCGTACTCCCGACCGGGCCGCGAGCCCGGGACAGCATGCGTCGCCCCAGATTCCTGTGTTCCCACAATTGCTAATAGAAACGTCAATGTGATTATATCTATAGAGATTTGACGTTTATATCTATATCTCTGGAATAATCCAGATACCTTTGACGGGGGGATTATACGTATGCAATGACCTCGACCTATATGGTTCAGAGAGTTTATCCGTATTCGTCAAAATTTAATGGTGGGTAAATTATGGATACAAAATTAGATTTCGTGACTGATATGCCTGAACCTAAAGTGTCTCACTAATGAAATATACTTGTAGAGCACTAGGAAAACTTTTATGAATAATACTGATTATTTATAAATCGTTTAACGGTTAAATAAAAGATACACGCAAATGGACCTAATGGACATTTCCTAATTAATGTGTATTTTTATTTAATGAATGATTTTATTAAATACACATTAATTAATTGTCAAATTGTGATATTTGACATATATCATTAATATATATGTATTTGAGTATTTAATGTAAATATAATACATATATTTAAAATATTTGTATTTAAATAATTATTTAATTATTAAATAATTAAAGTAATTAAAATATAAATATCTTAAGTTATGATTACTTTTGAAATTGGCTTTATTTGATTAGTTTGACTTGTTGTAAATCATTAAATGTTGTAATGATCAAATATAACAAGTAAACTAACTTTATTTAAATGAAACAAAAATATCTAGATATTTAATTTTGCTTCCTAAAATTTGGCCAAGGCTAAATTGGGGAGTATAAATTGTTTTATTTCATTTTTTCATTCATTAGGTTAAGCCACCAAAATATTACAAAAGAAAAGTTAGAGAGAAAGTTGAAGAACAAAAGGAAAAGCTTGAAAAATACTTGGATTTTATAAGTTTTTTCTTTAACCTTTTTCAACTAGAAAATTATTTCTATGTTTCTAGGCTTCAACATGTGTTGCTTAGAATTTTATTTACTCTTCAAGCATGTAATAAAATGGTTGGAGACTTGTATGAAGGATGTTTGCATGTATATGTATTAAAATGAGCTTATAATTGGTTATTAAGCTCTCTTTTGATTATTTGATAATCAAGTTGCCATTCTAGAGTTGTTAGGCCACTCATTGATGACATAGAATTGTTCTTGTGTTATTTCAAAGTGGTGAGACTTGTTTGGTGTTGTGAAGATTGAATTAAAGTATTGAATTTGATTAATTTGGTGTAATTTGTTCAAATGAAGAATTTGTAAAATTAGGGTTCTTAACCCTTTCCAAATTTGGGGCTTTTAATATATATGTTGTGTATTGATGTATATATGATTTATATTAATATGGGATTGATTGGATTTGATCTTGACTTGTTTTGAACAAGATTGGACTAAATTGCAAAAACTAGAATCCTAAGGGGGCATTTGGCAATTTTATCATTTAGTGGGTTTTTGTGTTGCAATTTGTGTTTTCATAAATTGGAAATGTTAAATACATCTTGGTAATGATTTGGAATCACTTAAAATTGTATTTGATAAATTGAGGACCAAAATGAAAAAAATACAAAGTATTGGGGCAATTCGGCAATTAAGAAAAAATTTGATTTCTTGGGTAAAAAATTTCAGATTTTAAATATTGAGTAATTAAATAAATAATTTTATTTAAATTGCCCGAGAATAATTTTTGAAATCGAAAAATTTTGATTTTCTGCGTTCCGCTGCGTTACCCGTTGATACCCCTATAAAAAAACCCCAACAGATGATACCCTTGTGGATCGTGACTTGACCATGTTTGCAAAGAAGTTTAAGAAATTTCTTAATCTGAAGAAGAATGGTCGTAGCAGTAATAGGGATAGGGAACATGAGCCTCGAGAGAGTAGGCACAATAGGAGGGAGTCTATAGAGGATAGTGATAGCAAACCCCGAGGTATCCAATGTCATGAGTATGAAGGCTATGGGCATATTTGATCGGAGTGTCCCACATACCTTAAGGCTAAAGGTAAGAGAGCCATTGTAGCCTCTCGTCGTGATTTAGAAGGTGGCTATACTTCTGATGAGTCTCATAAAGATAAGAGGAATTTTATGGCATTTGCTGCTAGCATGTCTGGTGAGAGAGAGGAGAATGTTAGTGATGCTAATTTGGAATTCTCTCAAGATGAGTCAATTGATGAATATAGTCTTATGGTAGCCTACACTGAACTGTTTAATGAGAGTCTAGCTATCAAGAAGGCGAATATAGAGGTCAGTAAAAGGTTTAAAGATGTAGAGCTAGGAAAAAAATGAAGCTCAAGCTAAGTTTGAGCAAAGCCTAATAATGGTAGATGACCTCGAGGATAGGAATAAGGGTTTTTTTGATAGAGTCAACTCCTTAGAATCTGAACTTGAAGATGCTAAAACCGAGTTGTATGTATTTTCTAGTGGGACTAAAAAACTAGATCATATGTTAGGGATTGGTATGCCTCCTTGTGCGAAAAATGGATTAGGCTTTATTGAGTCGAGTTGTGACAATGCGTCAACTTCCAAAATTGTGTTTGTCACAGCTCAGTCTAAGTCCGGACATAATGCGTTGACCCCTCATACACGTGACTTAGATAAAAATACATGTTCATTGTAGTCATGTGATTCCTCATCGTATTCTTCATCCCGTGTTCCAACCTTAATCTAGAGTTGTGAAGGGGAAACCTCGCTCTCATCCGAGGTTTGTGCCTGTATGCCATCATTGTGGCAAGACATGACAAATTAGACCTAAGTATTTTATGTTGCACAAATATAAGAAAAGGCCTAAGAGTGTGTCATATAGATTTGATTCCTCAAATCCAGTGTCTCAAGTTTCTGCACTAACCAAACAAGCTTAATTCCTTAGTGAGAAACTTGATGTGTTGACTAGGAATTCTCAAGTGGAAGAGATTCCTAAGACTGTTTGGGTGAGGAAACAAGATCACTTCCCATCTACTTCTGAATGCCTTGATAGGCATGATGAGAGTGCACTTCGGTGTAACTCTTTTTAGAAGTTGCATTTGTTTACCCATTGCATGTGTGTGCGTGTGTTTTTATATTTTTGCACGTCTATTTTTTTTACTGCATATGGGTGTGTGTTGTTCTTTGTTTTTGTCCCTTGGTATATAGGATGAAAATTCAGACATAAATTTCATAGACAATTCCGAATAGACGGTAGTATGATCTGTATTTGGGATACAACTATACGTACCGTTGGATATTGACAAGCCGTTTTGTGTCTTTACATTTTTTTCTTATAGGTTAAAAACTGAAAAATAAAAAAATATAATAAAAAGACCAAAAATATTTTTTCTGGCTTGTTAGAGCATGAAAAGCTTGTTGCATGTGATCATGTTTATGTGCATGAGCGTGTGTGATAAAAACCTTAAGTATATCTTGTGCTTGCACTTCACATAAACATTTTTATTATTGTCAAGGCTTAGTCGCATTTATGAGTTTTTTTTTACAGAAATCTAATCTCTACCATCCTTTGCTCACTAAATAGTGTGACCTTTGACTACAAGACCTAATGCTATCCCCTTGTAGAATTTTTTTTTTAAAAAAAATCAATTTACATGAGACTCAAATACAAAAGTGGAAATGAGCCAAATTCAAAAGATAAGGGAAAAAACCCTTCACTCAATTGAGTTTTTATTTATGAGTTCACCTTATTTAGGGGGAGAATAAAATAACATGCAACCAATCTTGCTTATTTTTAGGTCCTAGTGAGATCGATATTTTAGATACCTGTAAATAGTTAGCATCAATAATTAATAACATCGTAGAAATTAAGTCCTCGTGGGATCGATATTTTTATACTACTTGAGAGATACGTGCCCTTGCGTTACATGTGTGATTTCACCCGATCAAATTTCTGGCGCCGTTGCCGGGGTCTTATTTTTCTTATGTTATTAATTTTGAAGCTATCTACTTTAATTGTATCTAATTTTTTTTACTTTTATTTGTAATTTTTATTTCTTTCTTTTCTTTTTCAGGTGGTTGAAATTGATCATTATTGGGCAATGGAAGCATTAAGAGCTTTAAAATGTGAAGATACACCCCAAATCAATGAGACACATTCCGATTCTCCGAGGCCTGTTGTCCATCCCAAAAACTATCCATGGATGTTAGAGCCAATCAACATGACATTTTTTCAACCATTTCAGAACTCAATGATTAGATGTGAGATATGTGATGGTAATCACCTAAACGATCAATGCATGTACCAATATAATTCAGGGTGGCAGAATTATCAGAATCATTCTTGGTATGTCAATGAAGAACCAACATATTTCACTGAACTATATTCTCCATCTTATCCACCATCAACCTATTATCTTCATCAATAACCAGAACCATCAGAGATAAGACAGTTGATGGACATGCTCAAGAAACGGGAAACTAAACTTGATGCAATGACTGACATGTTTCAAAGACAAGCAGTAACCATACATGAATGAGAGATCAATTAATAGAAAACCAGAGCTACATACCTCAAGGAGCAATTTTGGATGACACTGATGAAGCCTTCGAGTACCAAAGATTTCACGATGACACCTTAACAGGTGAGGAGGCTGAGGTAGAGGTATCAGTTTAAAAGCCCGAACAAGCATAATTTCAATTTGATTTGGATAATTTTCTGGTCGCTGATTGCATGTGTGAGAAACAAGCAGAAGATCTACCCGAGTCGTTCATACCAACCATAGAGGATGAAGGCCAACAATCAGACATATTATTACATCATCAGGTTGACACTTATGCAGCATCCATTACACATATGTCAGATGAAGAGCTGAATGCAGAAATACTAAAATACATATGTGAAAAAAAGATGGAACAAAATGCAGAGCAAAAACATGAGCAAATGTATGACTATGTTGAAAATCTCATGACACCAGATGATACATCACAGTAATGGGGAGTACATATCGAAGACACCGCCCATAAACTTGACAAAATGGTACAACCATTCAAAGTCAAGCACCATACGAGACCTCCTGATTTTCTTTCTTTTCTTTTCAAGAACCGTTGGAACTTCAAAGATTAAGACAGTGGCACGAGCACTGAATCGAATGAAATTATTTTGGCCACCTCACCTTTAAAATAGACCCTTCAAAAGCAACACATATAGGATCGTCCTCAATCGAACATCCAAAACCACACTGAAACCTCCTTGACAGATGGACTTCAGTCACGTCTGGCTGAAGACATTAAATTTAGCGCTCGTGGGGAGGTAACCCTTGTAAATTTTCATTTTCATTTTTTATTTTTATATTTTATGTATACGTATTGTAGCATTTTTAATCTTGTGTGTTATTTTTGTAGAAAAAAAATCCTAGATGAAGCAATTAAAGTAGAGCAAGCCAATGAAAACGAGGTTATCACAGAATAATGTTTGACAAAATCACGAAGATAAAAATTCAATTCAGTAGAGATGGCGGAGTAAAGATACAACTCTTGAGACGCGTCTTTATTGATATGTTCACTGAAGGATTCACATTTTGCCAAAAAAAAAACTGCATCACGACGCGTAAACCCTTTGCGTCGTGATGCGACTAACAAACATGTGAAGATCCCCAATTTTAAGGGATGCGCATCGCAACACGCATCACTCTGAGTCACGACATGTACACGATTCCAGTTCTAAAACTAGTAGCCGCGACCCATTTTCTTTCATTTTCCTCTCAGATTCTTTCTCACAAAATCCTTCTTATTTTCTCTCAATCTTTCTCGTCCCTCAACTTTTCCCTCACCAAAGCTCATCAAATCACTTCCAATCTCACTAAACACCAAAACCCATCCACCAATTCATGACCCTACTCTTCCATTTTCGCGTGGAAATTTTCAAAGTGGAGAACAAAAATGCATTCCCCCATTATGTGTGCGTAGTCATCTAGGATTTGGGAATACAAACTCGCGAGTCATCACGTACCTTCATTCCTCTTCTCTTTTCGTTTCAAATTTTTTTTTGGTTGTACGAAATTATTTGTCGAATTTTGTGAATTGCAGTGTATGGGTGTGTGTGATAGAATTTGCAATTTTTGTGTGGTTGTTGTTGAAATCATAGATTTGGGGGCGAAGGATTTTTATGGATATTGTTAAATTTTGATGTGTTAGTTTAGAGTGATAATTGGAAACTCTTGAAAATTAGAGGTGCTCTGCCGAATGGTTTTTTACAAAACTGGCCCCAAAGAGATCACGAACCTGAGTGGCTTCTGGATCAAGTTACGATACCACAAAATTTATGTCGGAAATCGCTGAGCGTCGTTATGAAAAGGGGATGGGACAAAAAGTCTCGATTATGGAGAGGGGTTTTGATATAGACCATGGGCAGTTCCCCCAAATTGACAGTATTATCACCACCCGGTATTGACATAAGCTTTGGCAGCAGCCTACCCCAGCCTGTATACCTGTAGTCCATTAATTTTTTGTTAATGATTATGAGCATCAGGCGTATCAGGTGTTAGTGAGAGGCCAACAGATGATGTTTGATAGATCTACTATTAACCGATATTATGGGTTGCCTGATATGGAGATAGATGAATACACTGCAGCCATTTCTAGATTTGAAATAGTAAAGGTGGATCCCCAAACCCCAACATTTTATTTTCATCTAGGGAAGTGATGAAACACAATATTCACAAGTTTAATAATTGATTTAATTATATTATGTGTAATGTTTTGGCTTGTTTATTGAATCTTAAGCTTAATGCTTATTGTTGCCTGATCACCAATAAGATTGATGTGGTAAACTTAAAATGAACTTGGAAAAGAGATTTTAGGTTTTAGCCTTAGATTCAATAGCTCACGATCTCACTTTAGAGATTTCCTTTCAGGATACGAATATACATGTTGGGCGTGGGTAGCCACAATTGGAACTTGAACTTAATTAATTTGAAGTTTCTTAATTAACATAGGAATATAGTTAATTGGGTTACTTTGGGTGTTCGCACCTGACCATCGAAAAAGACTTTTGTATATCTTTGTGGTCCAGGTTAACAACTGACTTATTACACATGTATAGGATAATCAATTCATCATTAGAGTTGTTGGACAATTATGACCTATAGCGTCACTATTTGTACAGATCATGGTGTTGTTGTACAAATTAACTATGTGACAAAGGAAATTGCTCTTTTATCATTTGTGATTAGATCACCAAGATGTATAAATGATGAAAGGTCCATATTATTAGTTCCTGGATTGAGATGATATGAGACAGTATCAATCCACAAAGGTTTAATCATTAAATATCCCTAGTCGTAGTATTATCGAGATTGGACATCGATAATGCGGAATATACTAGTATTACACTTGTGCGCGTTGTGAGGGCATAACGACATAGTTCTCATATATTTGGGTATAAGATACTCATGTAAGTGTAGTAGGAGGTTGTATTTTACCGATGGTACGGAAAACAGCTTCGCTTTGGATAAACCCCTCGGAATTCCATTGGTAGTATTACTATGTGTCTATGGAAGTCCGAATCAGGGTAGGTGTATTTGGTCTTAACCTGAGACTTGCACCGCTAATACTTGCGACAATCAATGTGCTTTAGTTTTGGTCGTCCAGGGCTTTAACAGGTTCTGTGTACGCCTCTTCTGGGTAAATTGAGAATCGTAGTGTATTGGGTGTGATGTCGAGATGGAAGTATCACTCTAGTAATAGTGGAGATGATGATCACGTAGGATATGGAACTCGTTCTCTTATATGCTGCAGCTATAGGGATATTATGACTAGGTCATGTTTATCCGATTATAGAGACTAGTTACCAGAGATCCGATATGTGCTTCGTACGGGACAGACACAATTCCAGCCCTAGGCCTAGTACGTGACATCCGATATTGGATCGAGATACGCAATACTACGTATATTATGCCTGATATAGATCACATATTCCTGTAAGGATATTTCTGGAGAATTGGGTAGGCATGGCACTTTGCTAGAAGCCAACCTTGTCTTGTAAATCGGTAAAAACGTAGTACTAGGTACTTACGTGTTCGGATAGTCCGACGACCGGATTTACTGCCAACATATCTGGGGATCTCATGGGTCACTTCCCGAAGATTCACTGATGACGTATGACTCTCACTTTATTAATCTGGGATTAATTTAATGAGAGAGAAAATTAATCTGGGATTAATTACGGAGATATTTTATCTGGGATAAAATATTATTTAAAGAGAAAGAATGATTAATTTGGAATTAATCGATAAAATAATATATTCAATATATTATACGAAATTGGATTTCGACGCGGAATTGAAATTAGATTTTAATTCGGCCGAACGAGTTAATTTAGAATTAATTCGTTAGCGACGTGAATAGTGATTTTGCTAGGCATAATTATTTAATTGCGTCGCAACGGAAAATTCGTTAATTTGGAATTAGCGAACCCGAGCCCGGGAGTGTTTGCGAGCGCACTCGCATTTCGAATTCAAGTGCGGCCCACAAATCACATAAAATGTCAAATCATTAGTCACATCAAGCGTCAAATCACATGTTTCTTTGAGTGATGTGACAATTTGTCACTTGATTGATTGATGGTAGTGGTTGAGGCTTTATTGCCTTTGACTTTTTTGAAATTGAAAAGTGGTATATGTTTAATTGTTTTTGGAAAATCAATTAACAAATACATAATACAATTTCTTTTCTCTCTCTCCTTCACCATTCACGGTTTTGGAGCCCTTTCTCCCTCCTCTCCCTCTCTCGGTTTTGAACCAATTTTTCTTCTCCATTGTTTGGCAATGCCAAAAATAACAAGGATGAAGATGGTATTTTTATGGCAAAAATCATCAAGAGCTAGCACTCAAAAGAGTATATACAAAGGTGATGGGGACTTAATTTCATGAGCATGGAATTACCATGATAAGCTTGGATCTTGGAGCATCAATGGAGTCCATGGCCGAATTTGGAGGTGACAAAAATCTGCCACTGCCGAATAGACAAAGCTTGGGGCAGAAAATTTTTGTTGTTCAAATCTTCTCACATCCGATCAAAGTAAGTATTCCGCAACTCAACTTTGATGTATTCACACTTATTTCTTGCTTAATATTGATCTTGGCACACGTAGAACTCCAACAATTGGTATCAGAGCCAAGTTGAGCATGAAACTTGAATTTAGGGTTAAAATTGGGTAAATTGATTTTGAGCATGATTTGATGAAATTGTTTGATTAAGTATGCTTAAATGATGTTTAATTGAAGTTGGATTGGATCAATTTCATGAAATATTGATTGGATCAAATTTTGCCCAAATCTTTGGCTTGGCTGAGAATGATGAACCCTAAAGGTCATTGTGATTTTTTGATTTTTGATTCATTGGATGACTTGAAATCAATTGGGAATTGTTGATTTGAAAAATTAATTGGATTGAATTTGAAATTGGACAAAATTCCCTTCATTGCCGTGACCTTAAGCATGAGAAATGGGTTTGATTTTTTATTAAAATGTGTTGGACATGTTTTAATGTTGATAAACATAATTAATTGTGTAAATTGATGTTTTAGAAATTTTAATTTAGGTGATTAATTATGGCATTACACTTTGAGTAATTAAATTGTGAAATTGGAATTTTTGAATTTAATTATGTTGGGCCTATTTTGGAAATTGGGCTTTTAAAGTTGTAATTGGGCTTAAATGGGCTTGGTTGTACCAAGATGGGTTTAGGCTAAATTGGTTGGATCCAATTGGGCCCAAAACCATTTCCATAAAGTCCAATTATGACTAATGGACCTTTAATATTTAATTGGGCCTAATGGGCCAAAATTGGTTTCTTGGCAAATAAGGGTGATTCCTTAAATGGGCTTTGGTAATTGGGTTTGACCCATGTTGACCAAAAGTCCATGCCTTAGAAATTAATTAAAAGCCCATTGGACTTTAATTAAATTAATATTGGATGTTAATCGGGCTTTGAGACCCGTAACGATTAGATTTGGAATCTAAGTCGTAAGGGTTCGTTAATAAAGTGTAGTATTTAATTTGGAATTAAATAGCGAATTAGTATTAAATACATATTAAATTGGATTTAATGTTGTAGTTTAATTTAATTCAAGAATTCGTACTTTGAGTACTTATTCGCAAAACGAGTCAGACTCGCGCTAAATCAAATCCTTGTTTGAACATTTGATGGTCATTAATTATCAGATTAATTAATTGGATTAGATTGATTGATAACATGCTTTGTGTGAATACATGGATGTGATGTATGGATAATGTATATCAGATGGATATTAATTGGGTGGGGCAATTTTGGAAATTGTTGTAATAGATTTAGAATTTATTAATTGGACCTGTGTGTCCAGCCTATTACCTCCTTACTCTTTGTATTTCTATTCTCACCTATTCCCCTCAATGTAAATGAGGTTTCTTTAGAAGTGTTATGTAATCGGGTAGAAGCAATACTTGTGCTAGCGGGAGAGAGGATAGAGAGAGATTTGTTCTAGGAACAATGTGTTAAAGTATCCATCCGCATATCATTATTATTTATTTATATGCGCCTTATTATGTGTTTAGAATGCATGTTTAAGGGTGTATGATGATGAGACCTTAACAACGATAATTAATTGGTTGCCAATTGCACGCGAAAAACCCTCAACATCATATTAAGCGTTTTTCCTTCCATTGAGTGATTCTTACTCAAGATCCAAGACTGGCATTGGTTTGTTGGCCAAAGTCAAGGCCTTTGTCCGTCGAGGATGTGTTTGAATCATGAAAGCTTTGTTCTATATCGGTGTCTTGTCCAAGTTGTGATTTGTTGGCCAAAGTCAAGATCACTTCTTGTCCATCGACATTGATTACGAAGCTTTCCATGGTCAATGGGTTCCGCTTAACTGGGATCACTAAGTTTGTTGTGCCAAAGCCAAGGCTTAGTTGATTCAGAGGAAAAAGGTTAGGCAATATATTGGATATATTGGCATATATAAGATATATGTTTCGGACTTGGATGTCCACCTACTGGATCTAGGAATTGGATGGGATCCAATTGATCTTAGAGATCTACCTAGTTAATTATCATACCATTTGTTAGCCAAAGTCAAGATTGTGTGATATTTAACTGGATCCTAGCCCACTAGGAAACAAGGTTTCCCGAGTACTCAACAGAGTGTTAGAGGCTCGTCGAAAAATAGTGGGAGGCAAGTATTAAATTTGCAATATTCGTTTAGTTACTTGCCATACGCGCTCATTTCAAATATTTCATCAAATAAATTAATATATCAGTTGGACTAATATTTAATTGTTATTTTAATAAAACAGTTGGACTGTATTCAAACTATTTCAATTAATAGTTGATTTTATAATTGGATTATAGTAATCAATATAATTGAATTTAACCAATTAAATTATAGTTGATTATATAGTTGGACTATAGTAATCAATATAATAAATAGTACCTAAAATCATTGATTAAATAGTTGGACTATTAGAATCAAGATAATTGAAAGATTAGTGTTTAAAACATAATCCTGGGTGAAAATGTTTTTAAACGATTTTAATTTTCAAATTGGGAAAAATTTCAGGATGGTCATGGAAACTAATAAGTTACTTTATTTGATAAAATAACATATTAGGCCTAAGCTCGGAGTTAAGCAAATAGTAGAGCATGATATTTGGAATATTCATGTGATGATAACTTTAGGGCTTAATCTGTTATCCTTGCTAAATAGGCTCCTTAATTTCTTAATCAGAACTAAGGATTAGATCCTTAAAGTATGATAATGAAATTGATGGATCTTCATAGATCTAATTTTAGATTTTTGAAGTACTAAATTGCAATAGTAAACTCTTGGAGAGTTAATGGCTATACTCAAGGAGTCAAAGCCAAAGTTTGCAATAAGGCAAGAAGCGCAAGACGCACCTTACTTCGATATTCTGGAAGGCCAAGGCTTGGCCAAAGGCTTCTGGGGTACCGAAAAGGGCAAAGGCAAAATCATTATAATCTTCTGGGAAGATAAAGGACATATCCCAAAATGTCTGCCTAAATTGTGGCAAACGGGGACACGGAAGCGTGACTGCCGTATGGACAAGGCAGGCATGAAAAAATTGAAGACGGTGTAAGACTCCAACTTCAAATATGTTTGTCATAAATATGTTCACTGCTAGTATTAAAATTGGATTTTAGATACTAAAAGGTGGTATATAAATATGTACTGGTGTGCAGAATCTGCTGATAAGCAGGATACTGACTTGGGTTGAGATTTATCTGCGAATTGGAAACGGGACGAAAGTCGCTGTTTTAACCGTAGATACCTAAGTTAAGGAACTACCCTTCAGGTAAGTACTTAAATTAGGAAACTGTTAAAATGTAACTAGTTTTACTAGAAACATTATCTCTGTATCACGGTTTAACCCGTTGCGGGTATACCTTTATATTCTAGAACACTAAAGTGTTTTATTATATAAAGATGATATTGAGGTAAACATATTAGATGTGAATAACAATATTTATATTTTGAATATAAATAAATCTCAAACGTATAACAGGACAAACAAATAGCTCAAACTGATGAGACTTATATGTGGCATTGTTGTCTGGGACACAGTAAACAAGACTCGTATATCCACACTTTCGAAGAGTGAGTACTAGGACAAATTTGATTCTATTCAAATAATGTCTACGAATCTAGTTTATTGGGTAAAATGCCTAAAACATCTTTACTTGGTAAAAGTGCAAATGCCACCGATCTGTTAGCCCTTGTTCATAGTGACGTAAGTGGGCCCATAAATAGCTAAGATAGAGGTGGATATGAATGTTTCGTGACCTTTACGGATGTGGCATCGCATTATGGTTATGTGTTTCTTCTGAAACACAAATCTGAAACTTTTACAGTTTCGACACGAAATAGACAAACAGATCGGCTAAAGTATTAAACCATCACGGTTAGACCTTGATGAAAATACTTAAGCAATAATTTTCACAAATACTTGAAAGAGTACAATATTCTTTCAATGAGGACTCCTCCCGGAACACGTCAATTTGACGGTGTGTCCGAACAGAGAAACCAAATTTTGTTGGACATGATAAGGTTATTAATGAGTCGCTCTGAGCTACCATTTCCTTCAACGGATACGCATTAACAGTGCAGAACTTATTTTGAATAAGGTTCCATAATAATCTGTTAGACCAATTTCATATTAGATATGAACAGGAAAAAAACCGGGTTTTCTCATTCCTGGAGATTTGGGAATGCTAGGCATATGTTTGGATGATACCAAAAACCCAAATCAGATAAGTGCCTAATAATGGTTATCCCAGGGAAACCAAAGTATAGTACTTATACTTCTCACTAGAGAACAATGTAATTTTTGCTCGCCAAGCGGTTTTCCTAAGAGGAATACCGATATGCAGTGGTAAGTGGAAGGAAAGTAAAAATCGATGAAAATCAGAGTAATACTATTTCAGACACTGATTCCTTAATGGAACACAAATAGTTCATCAAGGATGAAACTATACCAGTAATCTTCGAATACACAAGAACCACGTAAGTCGGAGAGATTCAGAAAACAACCTGGGGTATGAGTTTCTGATCTCACCTTATAAAGATGTCAATCTTATTGAGGAAAACCAACTGACTACGTATGAGGAAGTGATACAAGGTATCGACTCCCTATTTTGGCAAAGTGTCATAAAGTCTGAAATGAATCCATGTATACCAAATATGTTTAGACACTGGTTGATGTACCGCTAGGCATTGTGCCTATTGGTACTATATAAGTCTTCAAGGAAGACATACATGGAAGGCAACTTACCAACGTACAAAGCTGGGCTTGTAGCGAAGAGGTATCGTTATCAACATTGTGTCGATTACGACGAAACCTTTTACCTGTTGCCACGGTAAATCCATTTGGATAATGCTTGCTGATGCTGCATATTTCATTTATGAAATGTGGCAGCTAAATGCCAAAACCGCTTTCCTAAACGGAAACCTTTTGGAGGATGTTTTCAACATCCTGACGGTTTTGTCATACCAAAACTAGCAAACAAGTTTTCCAGGTTATTCGATCCATGGATGGATTGAAGCAAGCATTGCGTTCTTGGAATTTCGTTTTGATATAATCATAATGGTGTATGATTTAATTCAAAACGAAATGATTCTTGTGTATATAAGGAGGTTAGTGGGAGCGCACTGAAAGTGACTGTCTTAAATAATGATAATATGTCATTTCTTGGAAATGATATTCTCATAATACAATCGGTGAAAGCTTGGCTTTTGAGAAAATTCTCCGTAAAATTCTTGGGAGAAACAACCTTTATTCTAGGAATAAAGATCTAATGGGATATATCTAAAAGTTGTTAATACTCTCCGAGAACTCGTACATTGAAATAAATGTACGCGACCTGGTGTCTCATACGCTTTGAACATATGGAGTCACAATCAGGCCAATCCAAGTGATAGTCATTGGATTGACGTTAAGAACATCATTTAGTATCTTAGAGGAACTAAGGATGCTGTCTTAAACTATGGAGAATGAGAACTTGAAGTGACTGGGTTCACCGTTGCAAGCTTCCTAACCGATATAAATGACTATAAGTCGTAACAACGGTACTATAAAGTTTGAATAACGGAACAGTGAGCTGAAAATCTTCCAAGCAAGATACTGTTACCGAATAAACAACACAAGTGGATTATTGCTGCAGCTGAGGCAGTAATAGAAGCCTTTTGGGTCGATAACAAATCTAATTAGATTAGATATAGTTCTGTTAGCAGCTGAGCTAGGCTTCAGCACAGGCTAAAGAATTAATGGTCTCATCAACGATCCAGATATATACTTCGACTATTCATCTGATTCGTTCGGATCATACATCGTGGCGATGTGATGATCGAATAAATTGCATCAGATGATAGTCATGAAAATTCGCTGACGAAAGTCTTTTCTCAGTAATTTGAGCGAACCGTACATAGTTCAGGTGTAAGATACTCGAGTGACTGGCTATAGGCCAAGTGGGAGATTGTTGGATAGTTATGACCCATAGCGTCACTATTTGTACAGATCATGGTGTTGTTGTACAAATTAACTATGTGACAAAGGAAATTGCTCTTTTATCATTTGTGATTAGATCACCAAGATGTATAAATGATGAAAAGTTCATATGATTAGTTCCTGGATTGACATAATATGAGACAGTATCAATCCACAAAGGTTTAATCATTAAATATCCCTAGTCGTAGTATTATCGAGATTGGACATCGATAATGCGGAATAAACTAGTATTACACTTGTGCGCGTTGTGAGGGCATAATGACATAGTTCTCATATATTTGGGTATATGATACTCATGCAAGTGTAGTAGGAGGTTGTGTTTTACCGATGGTACGAAAAACAGCTTCGCTCTGGATAGACCCTTCGGAATTCCATTGGTAGTATTACTATGTGTCTACTCTAACCCCCAGCATTTTCTTTAGTGTTTTATTTACGTTTTTAATTTCCAGTATTTATTTTATGTCATTTATTTTATTTAAGCTTTTACTAGCCTTAGTTATGTGTCGTAACTAAACCCATTATCTGGGATTGTGAATTCCAATATCACCGGTTTATAAAGGGATATTTTGTGTCTTCTGTAATATAAAGGTTTATTTATTAAGTCTCAAGTTTAATGCTTCTTGTTAATTGGCCATTAATAAGATTGATGTGGTAAACTTAAAATAATCTTGACAAAGGAATTTTAGGTTTCAGCCTTAGACTTATTAGCCCACGATCTCCCTTAGGATTAGATACCCCTTAATAGATTTCCTTACAGGATAGACATATACCTGTCGGGCGGGGTAGCCACAATTGGAACTTAATCTTAATGAATTCAGGTAACTTGGTTAACATAGACATATGATTAATTAGGTTATACTGGGTTTTTGCATCTGACCATCGACATAGGCTTTTGCATAATTTCGTGTTCCAGGTTAATAAACCGATATATTACACAAACATGAGATAACCACTTCATCTTTAAGAGATATTGGAAGGATTCACAACCCTAGATAGTTTAATAATATTGATTTTATCTTTAATTCACTTTCGCGCTATTTTATTTACTTGTTTTAGTTTAAAGTCACCATCCAATCAAACAAAAAATCTATTAGTTATTTGTAAACATTTGGCTTCATAAATTAATAGCTTAGGTATTAAGTCATTGTGGGATCGATACATTTTATACTACTTGAACGATACGTGCGCTTACGTTATACGTGTGTGATCACGCCGGTCAAGTTTTTGGCACCGTTGCCGGGGACTTATTTATCTTTCACTATTAATTTTGAGGTTAGATACCTTTACCTGTGTCTAATTTGGTTTTATTTATTATTTCTGTTTTCTTGTGTTTCAGGTTCTCAGACACTACATGAGAAGAACCAGAAGCTTTGAAATCCTTCCGTTTGACCCAGAAATTGAAAGAACCATCAGACAGTTGAGAATGGAAAGGCGAGAAGGCCAAGAAGCACTGATGAACATGGAACTTGAACCTTTGGAGGTTGCACCACCAATTCCCATTCGAGATAGAACTATTCCGGTGGTTGACGGCTTCATTTCATGTATTGTACTTCCTCTCTTACCAGTAAATACGTGTGACATCAAAACATGTATTCATATGATACATCAGTTAGTTCCATTTGGGGGGAATGCAACTAAAGATCCTAATGCCCACATTATCAACTTCTTGGAAGTTTACGGCACTTTCAATTACAACCGAGCGGCTGGGGAATCAATGAGAATGTGGGTTTTTCTATATTCCTTGAAAGACAGAGCTAAAGCTTTGCTACATTCACTACCAGTAGGTTCCATCACAACTTGGAACACTCTAGCCACCAAATTCCTTGCAATGTACTTTCCACCAGCCAGAACTGCTAAGCTGAGGAATGACATCACATCCTTTGTGCAGCATGACTCAGAATCCTTCTGCGAAGCTTAGGAAAGGTACAAAGAGTTGCTCAGAAAATATCTTCACCATGAGACTGCAAAGTGGCTACAAGTTCAAACCTTCTACAATGGACTTTCTGGACTTATGAGAACCACAATTGATGTTGCTGCTGAAGGAACTTTAATGGAAAAATGAGAAGATCAGGCTTGGGACCTTATTGAAGAAATAGCCAACAACAATTCTTTGTGCCCAACAGAAAGGAGCATGATTCAACGAATCGCAGGAATTTATGAAGTTAGAGCCAACACAGCAATAAATGCCAAGCTAGATCAGATATGAAAATTTATGGAAACTCTTAGCACGCAAAGCAATATTGGATCCACAAGTTCACCATATGAAGGAGTACCAGAGACAGATTCATAAAACCAAAATAAAGAGACGGTGAATTATGTCAACAATTTCAATAGACAGGGAAACAATCCATATTCCAACACTTAAAACCCAGGGTGATGGAATCATCCCAATTTTTCATGGAACAATAATTCAGGGCAAAGGAACAATTCACCACCAGGATTCCAACAGCAAAACAAAGGCCATAAGTATGAAAAAGAACCAGGAATAACAGAAATTCTGGCCCAATTGAAAAAGCAAGAAGCAAAATATGATGCCTTAGCAGCCATGGTTCAAAATCAAGTAGCATTGAATCAAAGCCATTTAGCTTCTATTAAAACACTGGAGAATCAAATGGGACAACTGGCCAATGCTCAAAGTTACAGACCGCCAGGTAATCTTCCTAACAATACAGAACCAAATCCAAGGAATAGAGGGAATGAGCAATGTCAAGCCATTACTTTGAAAAACGGTACTGAAATCAACAAAGATGTTGGAATCAAGGCATCCATTGAGGAAGTTCCAAAAGAAGCAGTTCCACAGATGGAGGAAAAAGAAGCAAGGAAAATGATTGAGAAAGATTCACTCTACCTCCACATTTTCCACAGCGACTCCAGAAAAGTAAATTGGACAAGTAGTTTGCTCGATTCTTGGAGGTCTTCAAAAAGCTTCATATCAACAAATGCCCGGCTATGTCAAATTCATGAAAGACATTTTGTCATGAAAGTGGAGATTGTGAGATTACGAGATAGTAGCATTGACAGAAGAATACAGCGCCATCATTCAGAGGAAACTTCCCCCAAAATTGAAAGATCCTGGCAATTTCACTGTCCCATGCACCATAGGAGAACATTACATCGGTAAAGCTTTGTGTGATTTAGGTGCTAGTGTTAATTTGATGCCTTTTTTGATTTACAGGAACCTGCAAATTGGAGAAGCAATGCCCACCTCAGTCTCTCAGCAACTTACTGATAGAACGCTCGTATTTCTGAGAGGTGTAGTTGAAGATGTGTTGGTCAAAGTCCACAAACTCATTCTCCCAGCAGATTTCATTATCCTTGACATGGAAGAAGACAAAGATGTACTTATCATCCTTGGGAGACCATTCTTGGCTACATGTTGAACTGTTATTGATGTACAAAAAGGAGAACTAACCATGAAAGTGCAGGACCAATAAGTTACCTTTAATGTTTTCAAAGACATGAAATTCTCGAGTGATGAAAAGGAATAAGAATGTTTCAGAATTGATGTTTTAGAGAGTATCATCCAGGATACTGATGCAATGCCACTTCCCACGGATAAACTTGAAGCTTGCATCACCAACATGACTGACAGTAAGTTATATGATGAAATTTTGGAATGTATCAACTATCTTACAGACTATTTGGCTTCAAATTGACACCACGGGTGGAAAGTTTGGAATTACCAAAAAAAAGGAGCGAATCAAGCCCTCGATTGAAGAACCACCGCAGCTAGAGCTAAAGCTACTTCTGAGCCATCTCAGGTATGTATTTTTAGGAAACTCTTCTGAATTACATGTGATTATTTCTTCGTCGCTAACATTGGAACATGAAGAAAAGTTGTTGAGAGTGTTACGAGAACACAAGAAAGCCATTGGCTAGACTATAGCAGACATTCGAGGCATTGGTCCATCATTTTGCATGCATAAAATTCTGATGAATGACGAGTACAAAGCCACAATGGATCACCAATGAAGTCTAAATCCAATCATGAAAAAGGTTGTGAAGAAAAAATTATCAAATGGTTAGATGCCAACATCATCTACCCCATCTCTAACAGAACTTGGGTGAGTCCTATGCAATGTGTGCCAAAGAAAGGAGGAATTACTGTAGTCACAAATGAAAAGAACGAGCTGATTCCAACAAGAACAGTGACTGGATGGAGAGTATGCATGGACTACAGGAAGTTGAACAAAGCAACAAGGAAATATCATTTTCCGCTGCCATTCATTGACCAGATGCTAGACAGATTAGCGGGACATGAGTTCTATTATTTTCTGGACGGATACTCGGGGTACAATCAGATTGCCATCGCCCCAGAAGATCAAGAGAAAACCATTTTTACATATCCGTATGGCACTTTTGCTTTCCGTAGGATGCCATTTGGACTACGTAATGCTCTTGCCACATTTCAATGTTGCATGATGTCCATCTTCTCAGACATGCTGGAACAAAGTATGGAGGTTTTCATGGATGATTTTTCAGTGTTGGAGACTCGTTCGACCACTGCTTACAAAACTGAAAAAGATGTTACAAAGATGCGAAGATACCAACCTCGTACTTAACTGGGAGAAATACCACTTCATGGTGCAAGAGGGTATTGTGATGGGACATAAGATCTCTCAAAAGGGAATTGGGTTAGACAAAGCAGAGATCGAAACAATTGAAAAACTACCTCCACCAACATCTGTCAAAGGGATTCGTAGTTTTCTCGGACATGCAGGCTTTTACAGGAGATTTATCAAAGACTTCTCAAAGATTGCTAAACCTCTGTGCAATCTTCTGGAGAAAGATGTGTCTTTCAACTTCACCAAAGAATGCCACGAAGCTTTTGAGATCTTAAAATAGAAGTTGGTCTCTTCCCCCATCATAGTAGCACCGGACTGGACTCTTCCATTTGAGGTGATGTGCGATGCTAGTGATTTTTCTGTAGGCGCAGTTTTGGGACAACGCAAAACAAAACTTTTCCATACCATTTACTACTCTAGCAGAACTCTCAATGAAGCTCAACTCAACTATAAAACCACTGAAAATGAGTTTCTTACAGTTGTGTTTGCTTTTGATAAATTTCGCTCTTATCTGTTGGGTCCCAAAGTGTGGTCTACAAAGATCATTCAGCAATCAAATATTTGATCACAAAGAAAGATGCCAAACCTAGATTGATCCGTTGGGTGCTTCTGCTGCAAGAATTTGACGTGGAGATTCGAGATAAGAAATGGATAGAAAATCAAGTGGCAGATCACTTATCGAGGCTTGATAATGGAGAAACAGCTGGCAATGAACTGACAATCAAAGAAACTTTTCCAGATGAACAGTTGTTTGCCATGAAACAACATGATGTCCCTTGGTATGCTGACTATGTAAACTACATAGTATCGAGAAAATAGCCGTTGGAATGGACACATCAGCAACGAAAGAAGTTCTTCAATGAAGTCAAGCATTATGTCTGGGATGAGCCATACCTGTTCAAACAATGTGCTGATCAATTACTGAGACGTTATGTTCCACATGAGGAGGTCAATAGTGTCTTGCAGCATTGTCATTCATCACCATACGGTGGACACTTTAGAGAAAATAAAACTGCAGCCAAAGTCCTACAATCAGGTTTGTTCTGGCCCACTCTATTTAAAGATGCTCACTTATTTGCTCTTCAATATGACAGGTGCCAGAGAACGGGAAGTATATCGAGGAGAAATGAAGGACCTCTGCAAAACATTCTAGAAGTGGAGATATTTGATGTATGGAGAATTGAATTTATATGACCCTTTGTTCCATCATTCGGAAACTTGTACATACTAGTTGCAGTAGACTACGTCTCCAACTGAGTTGAAGTAATAGCACTGCCATCAAATGATTCAAAAGTGGTGATAAAATTCCTTAAAAATAATATTTTCACTCGCTTCGGAACACCTCGTGCAATTATCAGTGATGGAGGCACACATTTCTACAATAGATATTTTGATGCACTCCTATCCAAATACGAAGTTACTCATAAAGTTTCCACTGCCAACCATCCACAGTCAAATGGACAGGTTGAAGTTTCAAACAGAGAGATCAAAAGAATCTTGGAGAGAACCGTTGGATCAACAAGGAGGGACTGGTCTACAAAACTGGATGACGCATTATGGGCCTACCGGACAGCTTATAAGACACCCATTGGTATGTCCCCATATCGAATGGTGTTTGGGAAAGCGTGCCATATGCCAGTGGAACTTGAACACAAAGCGTACTGGGCACTAAGGAGTTAAATCTTGATCTACAAACAGTAGGAGAAAGACGGCTCCACCAACTTAACGAATTGGAGGAATTTCACCTACAGGCTTATGAGAATGCCAGATTATACAAAGAAAAGACCAAGAAATAGCATGATCGAAAAATAGTGCGCAGACAACTGGAACCAAGGCAGCAGGTGTTGTTATACAATTTAAGGTTGAAACTTTTCCCTGGAAAGTTGAAATCAAGATGGTCAGGTCCATTTGTGATCACTCAAGTTTTACCATATGGAGTTGTTGAGTTACTTGATCCTAACACCAATGATACATTAAAAGTTAACAGTCAGCGTGTCTAGCACTACTGGGGAGAATCATTAGAGTGACAAAAAGAAAGTGTCACACTTTCAGATCCAGCCTAATGTTCGGGCAGTCATGTCTAGCTGACGACGTTAAACTTAGCGCTAGTAGGGAGGCAACCCATGCAATTTGTGTATATATATTGTGATTTGGTGTGTTTTATTTTTGTGTGTTTAATTTGTATAGGTAAAGTCACATTTCAGGATGGAAGAAGTTCTCGTAAATCTTCACAAACAATTTCCTTCTCTCCCTCAAAACGCTTTGATGAAAGTCTATAAAGCTCGCTTGGAACGAATGAGACTTCTGATGATCAAAGGTATTCCTACGGATATTCGTTGGATTATTGAAGCACGGGTCCGATTGGCAGGTGAGTCCTCTGACTCTTTTGTGTCATATCTGTCTGGTTTAGGAAGAAACACCTATGCTAAAAAGAGAAGAGCTAAAAAAAATGTGTGTTTGCTATAAATGTGCACGCATGACATGTAATACTCGTTGTCGTTCTTTAGGAATGGTGTCTGATAACCGTGAAGATAAAATTAAATTCATTAGGGATGGCTTGAGTAAGGAGTCTTTGGATGACATATCATTGACTCTTGAGATGCATTCCAGTGGATATGTGCATCACACAATTCACATGTTATATACATAATTTCGTAAAGAAATACAACATTTAAGCCTCGGGAATCTGACTCTAAAAGACTTTGTTTGCCAATTTATAAGAAAATTGGATGGGAAACTTGTCCCCGACGCATAGACATCATTCAAGCTATTACTTCTTGTAAATATTATTATCTCTTTGTCTTTATCTAATAATTGTGATTTATTATGTTATTTTCTTTTATTTTCTCCGACAAGATCCAGACTTTTTGACTTTCACTATTTATTTTACTGTTTAGCTAATAATTTTCATTTGACAGGTACTAGTGCTATTATTACTCACCCTTTTTCAGGTGTTATAAATTCAACTCATTATTGCACTCTTGAAGGCATCAATGTTTGAGGAAGAAATACATAAAAAAAAAATGAAAGCCACTTCAAGAAGACGAGTTGTAAATATCTGTGTATTTTGCGGTACTGGTGTTGGTACTAAGCCAAAATTCATTGAGGCAGCACATGAATTGGGTCGAGTCATAGCTAAAAGGAATATGCACTTAGTATATGGCGGTGGCAATCTTGGACTAATGGGGATCGTTCCAAGGGATGTACATGAAGGAGGTAGTTAAGTTTTGGGAATCATCCCAAAACCCTTGGCGGAGGCGAATCTTATGGGACTATCAAACGGAGATGAACTAATCGTGCCAGGTATGTCTGAGTGACTGGTGGAAATGATTAACCGTGCTGATGCTTTCATTGCTTTGCCAGATGGCTTGGGCACAATGGAGGAAATTGTTACAGTGTTATCTCGGACGAATTTAAACATACACCAGAAACCGATTGGACTGTTTAATGCTGATGGATTTTATGATTTTCTTTGTGTGTTTCTTGATGATGCCCGGAGAAATGGGTTCGTGTCAAAACCTGTAAAAGATATCCTTTTCACTGCTAGAACTGCCAATGATTTTATTGACCAACTTTTAGCCTTTGAACCACAAATTGACCTTATTCTTTCCAAGATTCACTGGTCTGATAATGATCGTGGTAAGAAGCGTCGGATAAATCTGGATCTTAACCTTTAATTTTCATTTTAGAAGTAGAATTTCAGCTAAACATGTACTATTTTCTAAACTCTTCTTCTACTTTTTAGATATTGGGGACTGTTAGTGTCCTAGACATGCCAAGGATCTCTAAGAATGATTTGTGTGTGAATATTTAAAGAAGTTTGCGGAAAAAACTTACAATGATCGGATGTTAGATTTCACAAATCTTTGATGTTTGTTGAGAGCTCCAAGCTTTCTTTGAGTGAATCCAATCCAAGGGTGAGTTTCCCTATCACCTCACACAACTCCTTAAATGGTAGCTTGCTTGATTTTTGAAGAAAAATCAAAAAGAAGGGAAGAGCATACGCACGGCAATGGTAGAGGAAATAGAGAGTGTTTTGTGTTTTTGTGTTTTGTTTTCTAAAAAATAATTACCAAAATTGCCTTGCTAAATGTTTTTCCAAAAAGCAAAAACAAAGTCAAAGTGTGTTGGAGGGAAAATGGCAATTAATGCTCTCAACCACTTCCATCACCAAAAAGTGACTAGTAATGTAAGTGAAGTGGGTCCCACTTTAAATTCAAAACTCAAGTGGCTTGTTCAACACACTTCGGGCTCGGGTTCATTTAATCCGATTAAATAAATTTTCCGTCGCGACGTAATTAAATCTAATTTAATTAAATAATAATGCCTAGCAAAATTATTAAGAAAGTCGCTTGCGAATTAATTCCAAATTAATTCGTTCGCCCAAATTAAAATCCAATTTTAATTTCGCTTTGAAATCCGATTTCAATTAATATATCCAATATATTATTTAATCGATTAATTCCAAATTAATCGCGTTCTCTCTTCTAATAGAATTTTATCCCAGATAAATTCTTGCCGCAATTAATCCCAGATCAATTTTCTCTCTCTTATAATTAATCATAGATTAATTTTGTTCGAGTCAAGTGTCATCGGTGAATCTTTGGGAAGCGACCCAAGAGATCCCTGGATATGTTGGTAGTAAATCTGGTTGTCGGACTATGCGAACACGTGCGTACCCGGTACCACATTCTTACCGATTTACAAGACATGGTTGGCTTCTAGCAAAGCACCGTGCCTACCCAATTCTCCAGAAATATTCAACAAAGAATATATAATCTATATCAGGCATAGTATACTAAGTATTGCGTATTACGATCCAGTATCTGATGTCACATGCTAGGCCTGGGGCTGGAATCGTGTCTGCCCCGTATGAAGCATATATCGGATCACTAGCAACTAGTCTCTTTAATCGGATAATCATGACCTAGTCATATCATCCCGATAGCTGCAGCATATTAGAGTACTAGTTCTGTATCCCTGCATGATCATCTTCTCCATATGACTGAAGTGATAATTCCATCTTGACATCACACCCAATACACTACGATTCTCAGTAAACCCAGAAGAGGCATACACAGAACCTGTTAAAGCCCCGGACGACCAAAACCAAAGCGTACTGATTGTTGCAAGTATTAGCAATGCAAGTCTCAGGTTAAGACCACATACACATACCCTGATGCGGATTCCCATTGACACATAGTCATACTACTAATGGGATTCTGATGGGTCTATCCAGAGCGAAGCTGTTCCCGGTCTAACGGCTAACAGAACCTCTTATCACACTTGCATAAGTATCCTATACTTAAATATATGAGAACTATGCCATTACGCTTCCATAACGCGCATAAGTGTAATACTAGTCTATTCCGCATTATCGATGTCCAGTCTCGATAATACTACGACAATGGATATTTAATGATTAAACTATTCGTGGATTAATATTGTCTCATATCTTATTAATCAGTCACTAATCATAAGGACTTTTATCATTTATATATCTAAGTAATCTAATTACAAAAATGATAAAATATCAATTTCCTTTGTCACATAGTTGATTTGTACAAAAACCACAATGTCTTTTACAAATAGTGATGCTATGGGTCATAATTGTCCAACAAGGACAATGTCTCATTTAGGTTTGGGGGAAGGGAATAGTTGATTAGTATCTTGTTTTTATTGTGTTTTTTTATTTGATTTTTAGTCAAAAATTTTCAAAAAAAAATTCAAAAAAATTAAAAAATTTAGAAAAAAAATATTTTTGTTTTTTTTTTTTAAATTGATTAATCAGGTGAAATTGGTGTGAGATAGCTGTGTAAGGAATTTCCACTCCTGAGACGTATCTCAACTTATTTCGTAATAAGTTAATTTTTTTTTATTTCCTTTTGAATTATTTACTTTGTGAATTTTCCATAATACTGACTAAAATTGATTTTCATATGCTCAATTGACATGTATTATCAACATGCATGGTAACTTACAACTATGAGTTGTAATTGAAAAAGTTTGTAATATTCAGTGCTCTAATTTAATTGGAGGAAGCATCTAAAAAAAGCGATGGAATAACAAAAAATACATCTGAGATCCGAGTAATTAAGTTTGTAGGGGTGTTTTAACACCTAGTGCCCTAAAGCCAACTGATTTGGGAGTCACTGGCCCAAAGCTCACTACATGGATTGAAGATGTTATAAAAAATTTATATATCTGAAATCCGAGTAATTAAGTCTTTAAGGGTGTCTTAACACCTAGTGCCCTAAAGCCAACTGGTTTGGGAGTCACTGGCCTAAAGCTCGCTACATGAATGAAAGATATTGTATATAAATAAAAAAAAATCAGAAAAAAAATATTTCATTGCTAAAAAAATGTGTGAAGTATGATATAACTTTATGACAAAAATATTACTCTCTTTTCAACTACACTTATGAATATTATGGGCACAATGAGTTGATTAATACTTTGTTGGTTGTGTATAAGGAGAATGGTAAAAATAATCGGAGAATTTACTTATTTGGTAATTTAGAAAGAAAGAAAACAACTATTAACTTGGATAAGGAGTTTCACTTGTTTAGTCACTAACTTTTTAATTCTCTTTTCTCTTATCTTTTTGCTTTTGTGTGCATTAGATTTATATTGATGTTTGAGAGTATCGTCACTGTAAGCCCTCACGAGACTACAACTCGTCCACTAGGGACACCTAGGGGTTAAAGGCTTGTTGCATATGCTAAATGCAACCGTGATTCCTACGAAAGTGGTTTAGTTTAATTTTATTTTAAATTTGTTTATTGCACTTTATTTTGTTGTTTTGCTCGAGGACTAGCAAAATATTAGGTTTGAGGTGTGATAAACGGTAAATATATCAATATTTACCGTCCATTTGACCTAATATTTTGTATAATTTCTTGAGTTTTGTGAATATTTTGATGTGCTTTGTGTTATTTTGTAGATAAATAAAATAACATGAGTCTCTGGAATCAATTCGGGGCCAAAACAGCGAAAAACAGACAAAAAATGCAAAAATGTAAATTTCTTGCTAAAATACGCCGTGCTAAAATGCGTCGTCTGCTATCATGCGCTGCTAATGTGAGCCTGTCACATGTCAATAGCACAGCACTTGCTAACATACGCCTGCCATGTGTCACCATCACAGCAATCGTGCTAACATGCACCGGACACGTGTCACCATCCCATGCTGCCGACAATCCACATATTTGCTGACGTCAGCATCGCGACGCGCAGAGCATTCTGCGTCGCGACGCCTAGCCAATAATTCAGATGCCGACGCCGCATGTCACCATCTCCGCGAAGCCCGTGCCATGTGTCCAAAATCTACAGCGCGTCGTGACGCGTAATGTTTCACGCGTCGCGATGCGTGAGGCCAGGACTTGCCTATAAATTCAGGTCGATTTCATTTGCAAATTCATACTTTTTTTAAGGAATTCCTTAATAATACTAAGAAGATTGTATCTTGTTTGTTTATTTACAGTTTTCTGCATTTAATTTTATTTACTTTACGCAATAGTACTTCATTATTTTACTTTTCAGTATTTATTTTTTACTATTCAGTATGAGGAGGTAACTCCCCTCTGCTGGGGTTAAAGGTTAAGCTTTTATTACTAATATTTAGATTAATCTCCCTTATTTATAATATATAAACTATTAAAAAACCCGACTTAATTGGATACCGCCTTTATGGTCGGTTGGACTTATTAAATTGATTTTAACCTGACTAAATTGGATACCGCATTTATGGTCGATTGGAATTAATCATAATTTTGACTTAATTAGGATACCGCCTTTATGGTCGGTTGGTAATGTCATGCAAGGTTAATATATTATAATAAGGGAGATATCTAAAATAGAAGTAATAAAAGTGGATCCTCTAACCCCAGTATTTTCTTATATTGTTTTATTTACGTTTTTAATTTCCAGTATTTACTTTATGTCATTTACTTTATTTAAGCTTTTACTAGCCTTAGTTATGTGTCGTAACTAAACCCGTTATCTGGGGTTGTGATGAATTCCAATATCACCGGTTTATAATGGGTTATTTTGTATCTTGGGTAATATGAATGTTTATTTATTAAGTCTCAAGTTTAATGCTTCTTGTTAACTGGCCATTAATAAGATTGATGTGGTAAACTTAAAATAAACTTGACAAAAGATTTTAGGTTTCAGCCTTAGATTTAATAGCCCACGATCTCCCTTAAGGATTAGATACCCCTTAATAGATTTCCTTCCAGGATAGACATATACCTATCGGCGGGGTAGCCACAATTGGACTTAATCTTAATGAATTCAGGTAACTTGGTTAACATAGACATATGATTAATTGGGTATACTAGGTATTTGCATCTGACCATCGACATAGGCTTTTGCATAATTTAGTGTTCCAGGTTAATAAACCGATATATTACACAAACATGAGATAACCACTTCATCTATAAAAGATATTGGAATGATTCACAACCCTAGATAGTTTAATAATATTGATTTTACCTTTATTCACTTTCGCGCTATTTTATTTACTTGTTTTAGTTTAAAATCATCATCCAATCAAACAACAAATCTATTAGATACTTGTAAACATTTGGCTTCATAAATTAATAGCTTAGGTATTAAGTCATCGTGGGATCAATATATTTTATACTACTTGAACAATACGTGCGCTTGCGTTATACGTGTGTGATCACGCCGGTCATCGGGGTTAAACTGATCAGGTCGAACTCGAACGGGTCGAACCGAGCTCGGGTTTGGGCTTTTCTGCCACCCCTATATCAAACTTATAAATTAACAAAAGTGAAACCACCTGCTTAATTTGTGTGATCGGGTCCCAAGAATTAGACCTACAACGTGTGCAACTATTTTCAATTTCTCATGTTTAATTTTTTATTTCATCATTTCTACATTGCAGGAAAGGTTGGGATCTTTATAAAAATATCCTATTAGTTTTGTAAATTATAAAAATGACCATATTTTTAATTTCTTACTTTAATAACCAAGCATATGACTTTTGGACAAAATTACCCTTGCCTAATAAAACTCAACTTCAACATCTCTCAAACCCTTAAATTACAATATAGAGGTTCTATATTAAATATGTTTTAAGTGGGTTTTGCACAAAAAAATTAACATTGTTGATGACTTATTAGAATGAAAAATGCTTATTGTAGTTAATATATTGGAATAATAATTAATATCTGATGAAAATTTCTTTTAGGCATATATATTATATATATTAGTTTTAAAAGAATTTCTTATAACCTCTAATAAAATAAATAACGTTCATATTGGTCCTTGAAAAAAAAATTTATAAACCTCTAATAAGATAATTAATATTCATATTTGTAATAATTGTCTTGACAAATTTTCTTATAACATTTGATGAAATAAAAGAGAGGATTCGGGAGCCTTAAAATTGAATAAAAAAAAAGGGGCCTTGCGCAGTGGCTTATGTTGGCGGTCCTGGGTATTTATGTGCAAAATGTTTAGCAAGATTGAGTTACTGTAGGAGCAATCATAACATAATCAAAGAAAAAATAGCAAAACCCTCCAATTGTTTGATAAAATTAATCGAAAAATCCCCAAAATGTTATAAAACTAAGCAAAACCCCTTATGTTTGGATCTTATTATAAATATTTGATTTTTATTGTAAACATGATATAGGGATGATAATCGGGACTTCATTCTCAAGTCGGTCTTGTCCTGTCATGTCATCTCCCGAATCGTAATCGATTTTTTGAATCGAGAATTAAAATCATCTTGAATCCTGAACCTATTAGGGATTCCAAATCCCAACGGAGAATAGAGATTTTAAATTAAAATTCAAGATTTTTAAATAAAAAGGGTTTCGATTAAATTAAAATATGAATTAATTTTTTCGCATATTTTCAAAATAATCAATAATCAAATGAAATGAAATGAAATATGTCAAGTTTCTTAGCAATGGAAACAACACAAAATTTATTCCAACTAATTTGAATGTTGAATGTTGAACAAACCTTTGTAAAAGTTTTCTTAATAAAGATTGCCAAAAATGAACTTGTCCGTCCAACACTCTCAACTTTTTCTCTACTTTCTAATTCATATGCCCAGGTCACCCAGGTAAAGATGTCAAGAAGTGAAGAACACGTTCAATAGATCACTAATTTTAAGAGGCCTTTTCCAAAATTGCCTTAAAATAGATAAAGTCTAATTATTTCAACTCATTAAAATTATATGCTGACCAAATTAATTAAAAAGCAAAAAAAAAAAAACTACACTTTAAGAAATCAATCTCGATCAATCTGCCTGAATCATTTTAATTATTTTGAGGAGGATCATAATAAAATCCTAGATACACCCACACTTTACTACATTGATGATCTAGATATTCATGCATGGTGAAAGAGATATTTACTGGACCGGTTTTGAGGTTGGAGAGGTTCTATACGATGTTAGGGGATCGTGAGTTGAAGCTCGCACGTAAGTAAAGTGAAATTGAGAATAATTATTAGTTCAAGTGGTATTGTCTACCATATAGCAATACAATAATAATTAGGAGGCTTAGCCTACCATAAACATTAACAATTAAATAAAGCAATAACACATATTTAACTTAGTAAAACCCTCAATGTGAGGGAAACATCCACGGACAAATAGAGAAAGATTTCATTATAGTGGAAAAAATTTTACAATCTCTCTAAACATAATGAGTGAACAATCTCACACTCTCTTAGAATATGATAATTACAACCTTTCACAAGCTCTCAAGAAGAAACTATATTTTCTCTCTTAGAATATCTTTCACAAACTCTCAAGAAGAAACTATATTTTCTCTCTTAAAATATAGAGGATTTGGTTGAGAATGTGATGAAGAAAATAATGAAATGAAACCTCTATTTATAGGCATGAGATTCACTGTGGAAAATAGTGAATTCTATTTTTTTTATGTGGGACCCACCCCACATATTTTATTTATTTATTTTTTAAATCATTGCACCTTTCGGTGCACCAACCATTGATTTATAACAATTCTCCCACTTGGAAACTTGTTTAAGAACCAATCAGTTTCCACACCATTCGTTCTAATTTGCCGTCTTCAAGCTGCTTACATTTCTGCAAAGCCATAAAAGAATTTACACCATAGAAACTTGTATGTATTGATAGGCTTGGTCATTACGTCTGCAAGGTTCTCATTGGTGTTACCTTCAATTCAACAAGTCCACATTGCCTTCTTCCACTACTTCACGAACAAAGTGGTATTTTACCCCTATATGCTTCGTTCTTGAATGAAAGGCTGGATTCTTTGCAATATACAAAGCACTCTGATTGTCACAAAATAATGGAATCTTCTCTTGTTTGTTCCCGAGCTCCTTCAATGACCTTTGAAACCAAATAGCTTCCTTATAAGCTTGTGTAGCTATCATTATTCATCTTCTGTTGTAGACAGGACCACAACACTCTGTAAGTTGGATACACAGCTCACTGCTCCTCCTGCAAGTACAAACACATAACATGTAGTTGATTTTCTTTTGTCAATATCTCCTGCAAAATCCGAATCTACGTAGCCTCTGAAAACTAATTCTGATCCTTCATAACATAATGCAACATCTGAGGTTCCTTTGATATATCTAAATATCCTCTTAACAGTATTCCAATGCTCTCTACCATGATTCGCCATAAAATGACTAACTGCTCCCACTGCTTGTGCAATATCTGGTCTTGTACAAATCATGGCGTACATTAAGCTTCCAACTGGTGATGCATACAGTACTCGAGACATCTCATTCCTCTCAGCTTCATTTCTAGGACACATAAAAGATGATAACTTGAAATTAACGGGAAGTGGGGTAGAAATTGGCTTATAATATTCCATGTCGAACCGTCGTAAGATTTTCTTTAAGTAATTTTTCTGAGAAAGCCAAATCTTCATGTTATTTATGTCTTGGTGTATTTGCATCCATAGAATCTTGTTTGTTGGTCTCAGATCTTTCATGTCAAACTCCCTAGTTAACTTTACCTTTAATTCTTGGACTAGATCTTTGTTAGGGCCTACTACTAACATGTCATCCACATACAACATCAAAATAATAAAGTCATTATTTTCAAACCTCTTGTAATATGTACAATGGTCTGAATAGAGTTGTTGTAACGAAGGCAAATAATGATGGAATCAAATCTCTTATACCAATATATCGGTGCCTGTTTGAGACCATATAGAGATTTATTCAACCTGCAAACCAAGTTCTCCTTCCTTTCAGCAAAACCTTCTGGTTGGAGAATATAATTTCTTCGTCAAGTTCTCCATGAAGAAATGCAGTTTTTATATCTAACTATTCCAGATGTAGGTCAAAAGAAGCACACATAGCCAGGATTACTCTAACTGTTGTAAGTCAAACCACCAGAGAAAATATCTCGTTGAAATCAATCTTTTCTTTCTTAGCATATCCTTTCACCACCAATCGTGCACGATACCGCTCCACTTGATCTTGTAGACCCATTTATTACCAATGGCTTTTCTCATGTGGTAATGGTATTAGATCTCATGTTTGTTTCTGTGCAAAGCTTTTATTTCTTCTTTCATTGCATTGCAGCCATCCACAAAGACGCATTTACATCATTTGTAGCTTCATGGAAAGTTGATGGCTCTCCATCCTCAGTTAGAAGATAGAATGCAATGTTACTCTATGTATCATACTCTAAGTGCCAACCTGGAGGTCTTCTCTCTCGAGTTGATCGACGAACTTCAGAAGCTTCAAACTCAATTGGTTCTGTACCTCGTGTTATGGTACTGCTTCAGAAGAATCTGAAATTTCTTATTCTGGATTATTTTCCACTAGTAATGTTGTAGTATTTTTACTTTCTTTTGAAGTGCTATCATTTCTTTTTTCCTATAGTTGATATTCTGCAAATATCACATCTCTGCTGATGATGATCTTGTGGGTAGTGGGATCCCACAAGCGATACCCTTTTACTCCATCATCATAACCAAAGAAAATATATTTTCTAGATTTTGGATCTAACTTTGTTCTTTCTTGAGCGTTGTATATCACGTACACAAGACAACCAAAAATATAAAGAGATGAGTAATCAGCTGGATTTTCGCTCCACATCTCCACTGGTGTCTTTAAATCATTGGTAGTTGATGGAGATCTATTTACAACATAACATATTGTATGAACTGCTTCCCTAAAAATACTTGGTAGACTAGTTTTTTTAAACATAGCTCTTACTTTTTTTAGCAGCGTTCTATTCATCCTTTCTGCCACACCATTTTATTGAGAAGTGTATGGTGCAATAGTTTACCTTTTGATGCCTTCTTGCTAACAGTATGCATCAAAATCCTTGCTGTAATATTCTCTCTAGATTCTACTTCAATTTGTGCTTTGAAGTTTTTGAAAACCGGCATCACATCTGACTGTTTTTGATCGGGTACACCCAACGTCTTCTAGAAAAGTCATCAACAAATGATACAAAATACTTTTCTTTCCCCATAGATTGAACTAGTACTTCCCAAACATCAGAGTGAATCAATTCTAAAATGGTTTTGCTCCGAACACTTGATTTTCTAAATTTTAATATGTTT
The DNA here is from genome assembly GCA_019454045.1 of Zanthoxylum bungeanum. Taxonomy (NCBI): domain Eukaryota; kingdom Viridiplantae; phylum Streptophyta; class Magnoliopsida; order Sapindales; family Rutaceae; genus Zanthoxylum; species Zanthoxylum bungeanum. Next base: position 38,636 of record SKCR01050481.1, read on the forward strand.
TGCTTACTTGTAACACAATGCTCACAAAACGGTAGACTAACTGCTTTCAAGCTTGGGAGTAGCTTTTGATTGACGAGAATCTTCATTCCCTGTTCTGACATATGACATAATTTCTGGTGCCACAACATAGAAGCTTCCTCTCCAATCCAGTGATGCTACTGATGCAGTTGCTTCCTAAATCGAGTCTCCAAAGAGCATATACAAGTTTGTTGAGATCTTTTCAGCTTTCAAGATAGTACATGCTCATTTCACTATTTTAATACCTCGTTTTCAACAACGGTCTTGTATCCGAGGTCATCTAACTGTCCAACTGATAGAATATTTTTCTTGATTCCTGCAACATGTTGTCGAATATCTTGTACAGTGCGAATAGTACCATCATACATCTTTATTTTGATGGCTCCAATCCCAGCAATT
>SKCR01050482.1:0-39142 GCA_019454045.1 Zanthoxylum bungeanum
TATCTCAATCTATTTCGTAACAAGTTAATTTTTGTTTATTTTCTTTTGAATTATTTAATTTGTGAATTCTCCATAATACTGACTAAATTGGATCTTCATATGCTCAGTTGACAGGTATTACCAACATGCATGGTAACATTCGACCATGAGTTGTAAGTGAAAAGTTTGTAATATTCAGTGCTCTAGTTTAATTGGAGGAAGCATCTAAAAAAGCAATGGATTTAAAAAAAAAAAAACACACACACACACATCTGAATCTGAGTAATTAAGTCTGTATGAGTGTTTTAACACCTAGTGCCCTAAAGCCAACTGGTTTGGGAGTCATTGGCCCAAAGCTCGCTACATGGATTGAAGATGTTGTAAAAAAAATAACACATCTGAGATCTGAGTAATTATGTCCGTAGAGGTGTTTTAACACCTAGTGCCCTAAAGCCAACTGATTTGGGAGTCACTGGCCCAAAGCTCGCTACATGGATTGAAGATGTTGTAAATAAAAAAAAAATATCTGAAATTCGAGTAATTAAGTCAGTAAGGGTGTCTTAACACCTAGTGCCCTACAGTCAACCGGCTTGGGAGTCACTGGCCCAAAGCTCGCTACATGGATTAAAGATGTTGAAAATAAAAAAAAAATCCATTGCCAAAAAAGGTGTGAATTCTGATATAACTTTAGGACAAAAATATTACTCTTTTTTCAACTACACTTATGAATATTGTGGGCACAATGATTTTATTAATACCTTGTTGGTTGTGTATATGAATAATGGTAAAAATAATCGGAGAATTTACTTATTTGATAATTTAGAAAGAAAGAAAACAAATATTAACTTGGATAAGAGTTTCATTTGTTTAGTCACTAACTTGTTTGATCTTTTTGCTTTTGTGTGCATTTGATTGACGTTTGTGGGTATCATCACTGTAAGCCCTCACGAGACTACAACTCGTTCACTAGGGACACCTAGGGGTTTAAAGGCTTGTTGCATACGCTAAATGCAACCGTGATCCCAACGAAAGAGGCTTAGTTTAATTAATTGTTTATTGCATTTTATGTTGTTATTTTGCTCGAGGACTAGCAAAATGTTAGGTTTGGGGTGTGATAAGCGGAAAATATATCAATATTTACCGCCCTTTTTACTTAATATTTTGTATAGGTTCTCGCGTTTTATGAACGTTTTGATGTGTTTTAGTTTATTTTACAAATAAAATAAATTCAGGACTTAATGGAATCAATCAGGTCGAAATGTGGAACAAATAAGGGCAAAAACTGGACTTGACATTTTAATTTTGGAGATTGGAAACTTGAAATGGCATTCTAATGAAGTACAATTTCGAAAAATTAAGTAAACAATTTATTCTGATTCTGATTTACCATTCTCATTCTAGCTCATTCCGGTTACATTTCATTCCGATTTCATCTCATTCCGATTACGAGTACGTAAACGCAACATAAGTCTTTTCTTATTAAGGATCGTACTTATTCATTCCCTATAAATATACATCTTCATTTTCCTATCTGACAAACTGACTACTTTATTTTGGGCCCATTCTAACCAACTCAGTTAACAAGTTTTCGCGGCCAAATTTGAATTCTTGTTTTGATTCACAAAATCTTGGAATGTTTTTGGCCTTCTGCTCTGTCTTTGAGGTCTGGTGTTGTCTTGTTGAAGCGTATCTGTATGGGCCATTGCTTTTCTCTTTGTATTTTATTAAAATGTTCCTTGAAACAAAAAATGAAATAATGTCAATTACACACACATATATAATGCTTTTGTCCTATGAAGCGCAGCCCAGCGATTTGAGTTTTGAGATTTTATCTTCAAGGTCTCAGGTTCAAGCCCTGAGTAATATCCTTTTAAGAGTTTAGGACAGCACCGGTTTATCCACGTTCCATACCGAGGCAAATAACCATGACATAGATGATGTGGGGTTTCCCCGATATTCCAATCTATATTATAAAGCACAGTGGTGTAGGAGGAAAGATAGTGTAACAGATGGTTAGGATTAAGAAAGATAATGTATCCAACGGCTATCTTTATATGGCTTAATTGGCGTTTCAGATCATTTCATTATAATTCAACGGCTAGAATCTCTCTACAACCTAATAATCCTCTCAAACCTAATAATCCTTTCAAACCAAATTTTTTTAATCCTCTCAAACCTAATAATCCTTTCAAACTAATTTTTTTTCAATGTCTAATGGTGATATCGAATCGCACCTTATCCCAACGTCTACGTCGCGAAAAGGAGAGGAATCTTAGGCTTATTCGATCCTGCCAATATGCTCAACTCCCACTTCGACGACTATTAGCCAAAGACGACGCCGAGTAAAAGGAATAGTCACACCTTCAGCACCTTCTAATCATGAGTCTTCAAGTCCATTTCAGATTCTTCAATGTGACATAGGGCCACTACATGACACGTGAGGAAACAATCCCCATTAATTTTCTACAGATTTTGAAACTAAATTTTCTACAAATATTTTGTGATTAAAAGTATTATTTTTTTGGATTCTGTTATGTTGGATTTATTTATGGGTTTGATTTTTGCAAATTTTGGTTACCTGATTCTGTTTTCTAAATTTTCTACAAATTTTTTGGTGGCCTACATTTTTTAATTATCGTTGAAGCTAAATGCATCAAGTTTGGATTTTTGTTTCGAGGTTTTGTAAGTGATTTAACATGTGGGTTCGTTTTGCTTTCTGAGTTTTGGTTGACTTGCCATGAATTTTTTTTTGTGGAATTCTGTCTGAGCTTGAATTTTTGGTTGATGTTGCTTGGGGATTCTGATCCATTTTCAGCTGGAAACTTTCTCCAATGTTTAAGTTATAATTAATTTTTTGTTATCAATGATTAAAAGTATTATTTTTTTTGTTCTAATTTACCTGATTCTGTTATATTGGATTTATTTATGGGTTTGATTTTTACAGATTTTGGTTGGTTGACTTGCCATGAATTTTTTTGTATCATTTATTTATGGTTTGATTTTTGAGGGGGTTGGGTTGGATTATAGAGCCTAACATGTCTGATTTAGCCAAAGAAACTTGGAGAAAATATATTATACAACTCCAAGTCCATCCTGTAAGAACCAAGGTTTGTTCTTTTCTCCATCATCGTCCATACCCATCTTTTATCATTCTCTTTATCAATCATCATCAGTACCCATCATTTTTTTTTTATATATCAGGCAATTACAGCTGGGGTATTATATGGGTGTGTTGAACACTAAATCTAAATAATTGTAGTCAATATTTTCTTTTTAAACGTTGGATTTAAAAGGAACATGTAAAATCTCTTATTACCACTAACTCTTATAAAAAAAAAATACACTTTTTAAATTTAAATCAAATATTTAACAATCAAATTCTAAACTTGTTGTCCCTCAATTACCTCTCTCGAACATAAATGAAAAAAAGTCAAGCAAATATTAAAAGGTCCGTATTTAAGTGGTTGGGCAGGCGGCAGCCGTTCAAGTAAACTCTTTAATTTTAAGGGACCCACAATATTGAATGAGAAATCGACACATCATCGCATTACTTTGAATTCTTTTAATTGCATTTGCATTTTCTTTTTATTTTGTCTTATATAACTTTTAATAAAATTAAATTTCTTTTGTTAATTCTTGTCATTATTATGTTGAAAAAAAATGTTCATTTTGAAAATTAGTTTTTTTTTTTCCTTTTGTTATTTACATTAAACTATTACATCAAAATCATAAGTAATACATAATGTGAAAGTAATAATCAATTTTATTATTTTTATACAAGTTATGTATATTATATATACGTAAACATTTAAAAATAAGATCCATCGATCTTTTTTTATATATTTTTATTTGCCCTCTCTTATTTTAAATGTAGATTTTACTTAAATTTATATAATTAATGAATATAAATGTAAGAGTTTTTATTTTTAGGGTTATTTACATTTTACTACTACATTTATCACAAAATAATAATTTAGTATTAAGAATTTAGAAATATCATATTTTACAATTAAATTTATAGTAAAATAATATTTTACTATTTTTCCGTTAAAATTTTAATTGACTATTAGATTTTAACAGTAAGGCCAACTAATAGTCAACTGATGAAAAAGTAGTAAAATATCATATATTATATAACTTTAATAGTACAATATTATTTTATCATAAGTTAGTACTAAAATATAATATTTTAAAATTCGTAATATCTAAAAATTATTTTACTATAAATTTAATATAAAATTATAAACAACCGTATTTTTTAGATAAATGTAAGAAGAGTAATTACTTAAGCCCATAAAAGCATAATATAAGGTGGAAAAAAAAAAAAAAAAAAAAAAACCAGAACAACTCAAATCAATGGAAGATCTAGATCTTTATATAAATAAGTGATAATTTAAGAACTTCAAGAGAAGGGAAAGCATACATTGTGATCATGGATGGTTTTGTATTGTCTTAAATTTTGAGATGTCTTTTACGAGTTATTAAAATGAGACTCAATCAATAATAATAAAAATATATATAAGAATATTAAAATTATATCATACACTAAAAAATTAAAATTTTATTAAATTTGAGACCTTCATTTTGGATAAAATTTAATGCTTCAACCAACTATATGTCTTCCATGCATATATTGGGGTTTATGATTTGAGCGTCAATTCAGATCGTATTTATGACTGGTTTATTAATACGAACAATATCTTTTTTCCATAATATTACCTTGTTTATGGTAATTCATCTTGTCTTTTGTATACATATTCTATCTAATCCAGTTTAGATAGAAACTAACTGGGTGTTAGTGATGTATTAGAGAAAGTTCTGAAAATATACGATGGTCACACCATTACAACGAGAGGTTTGTAATTAGCACTGGGGTGTCACTACAATGATATAATCTCAAATAGAGTTCCTGGTCGATATTAGCTTACACGGGTTGGTTAGTGAAATCATGTGAGACTAATACATGTCGTATATATTATGATATGATCTGGTGGTTGGTCTCAGTAAACCATGAGTCTTACAAACTCGTATATAAACATGTAGGTGTTCATGAGATGAGCATTGAACGATTCACTGAATATTCCTAATGGAAGCTACAACTATGTCAATAGAAATCTTATCGAGTCAAGTAGTATAGTGGTCATTTGACTTGAGATATCATTATGAATATGTGATCTATCTTCCATACTTTGACGGCAGTCACGCCAATGATCTTTTTAGATCAGACCTACGTCTGTCTGTTGAGTATTGACTGATACTCTCGATATCATGTAATGTATCCAGAGAGTCCATTTCGTGATACTATGAAATCCTTGGCCAATGTATATTGCAGAAGTATTCTGAGTATGTGTGTAAAGAATCACGATTATATGTCGCGACATACAAAATTATACACGACGGAGATTTATCGTTTTATCTATATCTCCGGTACAATTCGGATAGCCTATGACGGATGAACTATAAATATGTGATGACCTCGACATGCATGATTCTATCTGTAGTCGTCGTAATTTGCGAGTATGTGAATTACGCATACGGAAATGGTTTACTTGACAGATTCACCTGAATCTAGAGAGTCCCACTAATAAAGCATACTCGTATAGTATTAGGGCAATTAATTGTAAATAATTTGATTATTCATATTGTTATACATGTCATTATGTTTTTGTATCTAATATATATATATTGTATTTGATACATAATTTGATTGGATACACATTAAAATTTTGACACATGTATAAAATAATTAATTAATTGTTAATTATTTTAATAATTATTTTTAATTATTGAATATTCTTATAATATTCTTTAATTAAAGCTTATTAGATAAGCTTTATAACTTGACAAAATTATAAATAAATATTAGAATAATATTTGGCTTAATTTTGGGTAAGTATTTTAATTGTTAAAATGAAAAAATTGCATATCCCCTATATAAGTATTTTTTTGGCCAAATCAATTTTAGGAATGAGTTCTGGCTTAATTTTTGAGAGTGCTTGGAAGGGTTTCAATAATAAAAAAAAAGTTAGGGCTTTTAATTTGATTAATTCAAGCATCAAATTGGAAGCATGAATGAATTATTTAGGAGCTTAAACAAATGTCTATAAAGGAAATTAATGTAATTCTTATTATCATTTGTATTGTAAATTATTTACAATTTACTCCAAATTAGTTACATGAGATGTGACTTTAATTTATGCTTGTTTGATATGTATGGAATGATAGAAATCAAATTGATTAGCCTAGAAATGCATGTGTAACTTAATTAGGCTAATTAGTGTAATTACGCTTAATTATTGTGTGGGACACAAAATTTCCATTTTAGGGTTGCTTAAGCCACTCCTCGATGACATAGAATTGTTCCAGAGTTGCTTTATAGTGGTGGACTCTCAATTAGTAATTAGGAATTTGGATTTGCATGATTTTGAATTAATTATGTGATTAATTTGATTAATTATATAATTAATTCAATTGTGGCTTAATTTGTGAAATTTAGATGTTCTCGAGGAAATTGAACATGTAATAATACGTAAGAAAAATTCACATAATTATAAAACCATATTAGGGATTTCATAAGCGTTTTGAGAATTTTTCGTCAAAAATCACAATAGAGGTAGAATTGTAATTTGTTAAAATTACAGTGATCAACAACTATTACCGTGATTGGATCACTGTAGTAGCTTGTCCGACTGAACCAATTTTTTGGTTATCCCAGTCACTTAATTAGGTGAACCAGTAATCGGTTGACGTGTAATTGCGGAGAGTATTTCCGAAATTTTTTATCCCGAATCTTTATGTATAATCACTCCCAATATTTGATATTAATGAGTGATTATGACGAAATACGAATAAAATAAAATTATATGATACCGATTAATTTGTTCGAACTAAAAATTATTTTTAAAATCAATTTTATCCGCCGACTCGCTTCTGCCTTCCGCCCCTTTTAAAACCCCTAGACAACCTATGCAATTTATTATTAATTTTAAAAAAAAAAAAAAGAAAAAAAAGAATGGCCATTGTGTTCAGATCCTTGATGTTGCGTAATTGATAATGTCATCATTATGTTTAGAAGAATGTTCTTCACGGGAATTTTTTTTTCATGAGAAATGCTAACGAATGCTCTTATAGCACTCGTTAAAAATTCATTTAAGGAAAATTTTGATGGGAAAAGGAAAAAAAAATTTATTAATAATTTGATAATTTTTTCCATTCCCTATAAAAATGATGTCAAAATTTTCCTTAAATGAATTCTTAAAGAATGCCCTAAGAATACTCGTTAGCATGAACTTTATTTTATTTAGGGTACTCAAATACAAAGTTATGATACAGTCGCATCGATTTTAGGAATGCCACGTGTCAATTTCATGAAATTTGACATTTTGACACATGGAAATAAAATCTCACTTATTTATAATTATATATTTAGAAATTTTTTGCATGATTATTTTATTAATTTTCATGTGACAGATTCTCGTCTCATATAGGTTTTTTTCACATGATAGTAGTGATATGTAGAAAAAATAAATGTAAATTATTTCACAAGTATGTTTATTAAATTTCAACAAGGCACATTCGAATTTCATATAAACTAATCAATAAATCGTTTCAATTAAAAAAAAATATGTTTAATATTTCATGACTTTATAAAGTCATTAGACGTTCATTGAATAATAAAATAAATTATTATATTATTAATTTATTTTATACTTGGCCCACATATATACCTAAATTTTAATAATGTCGGTCGGTAAAATGATGAGTTATTACTGATCGAAATTCATCAATATAACGACCGATTATTTTGTAATATACAGTCGGTAATAATACCAACAGAAATATATAGGTCTGTCATCGGTCGATAATATCACAAATCGATTATATTTCAGTCGGTATTCGTTTACAGACGAGTAAAATGTCGACATAATATTTCGGATGGTAATCAGTCGATAATGTATTATACCGACCAAAATATATTGTGTACCGACCGAATATTCGGTGAGTAATATACTATTTTATTGTAGTGATATTCTGGATCTATTTTTCATTGATGATCCACAATCAACTCTTTGTTAGAAATTAATAAATATATTTAAAAATTAGAGTGAGGATATTTTAATTAAATATAGATTTCAAAATATAGGTAATTGATTTAAATCAATGACATGGTAGATATTCATAATCAAAATAATTATAAATGATGTGAATTCATCTAATATTGGATTGATTTAAATCAATGATTAGATGTTGATATTTAAATTTAAATCAAATTTTTAAATTAAAATATTCTCATCCTAAAAATTAATTTAGCTTATCGCAACTCATGTATTTTCTTCCAAAAAATCATATATGTGCACTTAATTTAGCACAAACACTTGCACATAAGCATTAGAAACAATATATATATATATAGTAATTAATTTTTTTAAGTATTCATATTCAAGTATTTGTGTTAAATTATGTCTATTGATTTCTTTAAAGCAAAGGACTATACAGGGAGAAAAGCTTATACGGTCAGGCATATCAACTCAACATTTGATTGGAAGTTGATCCACAATTTTTATTTATTTTATTATTATTATTATTATTATTATTATTATTATTATTATTATTATTATTATTATTTGGTATAGCCCAAAAGAACACTCAATAACATCAACTCAAGTGTGTGTGTGTGTTTTTTTTGCTTTTTAAACACCAAAACAATAAATAAAAGCATAGCAATTAGCAAATATCATTTTATTTTCACTTGCAATAAATTAATCAGTAGCAAAAATGTAAATACTAGATGTGGGTATGCGTTACATGACACACTTGTTCGACCTCTTTTATTAGCGAAACAGATTTAAGTGAGATGAGCATATTATATCAATTTATGACAAATGAGTAATGATACATCCACATTAAATTACATAATTATTTAAAATATATATTTTTTATTATATGATAAAAATATTTGACTACATGATAAATTTATTTATTTGTTTGTTTTTGTATATTTTTATGTACACTAAATACATCATTTTTATAAAAAAAATTGTGTTACCTAATTATTATGTTTATTATGTTAAAAACACGGGGAAAATTGAAACACATTACATAAATTTATTAGGTGGTCCAACGAGAATCATTCTACTAAAATTCGTCTGGTCGTAGATGCAATAATTTAGGATTTGTAGTTTAATAAATAAATATTATTATTCGATTCGTTTAAATATAATTAAAAAAATTGAATCAAATTTTAAAATCGTTTAAATATAATTAATCAGTTCAATCGGTGATTAATTACTTATCGCTAGTGAAACGATTCCATTTGTTCAAAAATCACTAATTTAGTTTTTCATTGATTTTGTCTAATTTTTGACCGATTAATCACGATCTTGAAGCCTTTTGCTGCCGAGTTCAGATTAAATAGTTTATAAACAAAATTAGATGAATTTAATCGAATTTTAGATTCATTTAAATAGAATCAAATTTTATATTTGTTTAAATTCATTTCATATTTGATAATTATATATCAATATCTAAAAAAAATAAAATAACTAAAAACATATCTTTAATGGATATTAAACGAATTCAAATCAAAGAAACAAATTATGATTCAGATTACACATGATTTAGAAGACTTTGGTCCAAAAATATACGGTTCCACACAAAAATTTCCGTACCCACGCGGATTTGGACTTAGATCCACATGAGTTTGGAATTTCAGGATCCAGATTCAGAAATTTTATTAATTTATATTTTAAAAATAAATACAAATAGAATATAATATAATTAAAAAATACAAAATGCAAAAAGGGATAAAAAATTATTTAAAACATAAATAAAAATAAAAATTCGGATTTTTGGATCTATCCTGTATATCCGAGTCGAATCCGGATCCACTAAACACATCGGTCCATCTGTTTTCATCAATTATAAAATAAAATAAATTTAATTTAAAGAAAAATGTCATAATTTAATAGGGCGGTGAGATAATTTTGTGTATAACTTTCTCCTCGGATCACCGTAAAAACCTAGACCGTCAACAACAATCATCCACCACTACCCACAAATCAACTAAATCACAACCGCTTGATCATCTAATAGTCAAAAACCCTCCCAAGTCAACGAATATAAACCGCATCAAAAATTACACACCACCATAATTCTATAAAACGGAAATCAAATCAGGCAAGAAATAAATAAACAAACCAGCCGGTATGAAAATAGATGTAATTTTTTGGTATCATCAAAAAATCATCTGGAATCCTAATTGGTATTTAGATTCGAGGTTAAAATCATCTCGAATGGTTCGAGATCTCGAATTTTGATTGAGAATTCATGACATTTTAAGCTAAAATTCAGAATTCATGATGATTTCATCCTATATCCTTACTCATATTTTTGAAATCCTATTTTAAGGAGTCTTGAACTCAATACTAATATATATGTTATTTACCACTTTAAACATGCATTATTTAATCAAAACCATTAAGTAACAATGAATTAACCATTAATGCATAGTGTTATAAAAACCTGGAAATGTAGAAGATCATGAACTTAAATCAAGTCGAGTTTTTCCTCTGTCCTTAAGAACTTATTAGCCTCGTCTCGGTGCACTACGAATTTCTCGTGGTTAACGTTCTCCCAGGATCATTGGTTGCTTCTTGTAGAAGAGGTACTCATTTCTTCAAGAACTCGAATTAGGAATAATAGTGAAAACTCTCTCTTTTATGTAGACTTTAGACTCTCCAATTATGCCTAAGGATAAAATAACAATTGAATTCTCTGAAAATTGAATGACTCAAATGAAAACACAAGGGACTTATTTATAAACATGAAGGGTTGTTTTTGAAAATATACTCTTATGTCAAAATGTATATCCCTTTAGGTAGGGGTGGGCAAAAAAACCGACCAAACCGTAAACCGAACCAAACCGGACCGAATTTACGGTTTTTTTTCTAACGGTTCGGTTTGCGGTTCGGATTGGCCCACCCCAAACGGTTTACGGTTCGGTTCAGGAGCTAATCCAAACCGCACCTGTTAAACCGAACTGAACCGTTATAATTAAAAAAAATTATACATTTTTATAAAAAAAAAATTGTATTTTTCTTTTAATTTTATTCAATGTTTTCTTTTAATTAGTATGTTAATACTTTTATTCTTAAATTTGTTGTTAATATATTTATTTGTTAATACTTTTATTCTTCAATTTATTTGTTAATACTTTTATTCTTAAATTTTTTGTTTTATGGTTGCATCATTATTCTTGAAAGTAAGATGTTGGATTTGTCTCTTAATTAGAATGATGGTAGCATCATTATTCAAGGTAATTTTTTAAAAAATACAAGAATTAATTGTGCCTCATTTTTCAATCCTTAATGGAGTGCATGTGTTCCCTGGAGTCACAGCTTACACCCTAGCACTTCATACTATTTGTTGGATAAACTATTTTTTTTTTGGTCTTCAATTAAGTGGATGAAAATTTGTTTTAAATATAATAATCCGTAAACCGAACCGAACCAATCCGTAAACCGCTGGTTTAAAAATTTTTCAATCCAAACCAAACCGTTATTTAATGGTTTGGTTTGAGAGGTAAAAAATCTGAACCGTAAAATATGATTTGTTCGGTTTTTAGCAAAAACCGAACTAAACCGAACTGCGCCCACCCCTACCTTTAGGAGTCATGATCATCCAATGAGTTCTTTCAACCTTAAGAATCATATTCTTTCCCATTAAAGAACACATCATTTCCAAGGAACCATTTAAGTGCAAGGATTAAGTATTTTCTTATTAAGGATCACACCCATTCTAAGGATTACGTATTTTCTCACGAAGGATCACATTCATTCATTCCACATATTTATATATATATATATAATGTATCCAAAGACTTATGTTTATGTAGCTTAATTGGCTACTCAGATCATTTCATTATAATCTAATGGCAGATACATAATATTTTCATTATAAAATCTATATGAAAATGGTAATTATAAGTTACCAAACAAATCAAAGAATAAAATTAATCTCTCTGAAAATGACAATTATAGATTGAACATAATCATTTCATTATAAAATATTTTTGAAAATAGTAATGGTAGATCATGCCATAAATTCTGTAACATATATGTATGTATGTAAATAGAGTTAGTTAATGTAGATAGGAAACTGATAGAGAGATTAAATTAGAATTAAATTAGGATTAAATTATCATAAAGAAAAATAAAATAAAATAAAATAAAATCAAAAATCAAAACCACGTGATTCGCGCGTTGTGTCTATATAATTGATCTGTAATTCTGTATAATAATCGCTCGCAAAAACAATTCACCCACGTCTTGATCCGGTCTTATTTTTCTATATATTTTTTGAGGTTTCTTTTAGTTTTATAACACAAGCTAACAAATCCTTAAGCTTAACACACAAACAAATCTTTTTTTTTATTTTTTATTTTTAAAAAAAAAAATTGTCAATTCATAATCTTTTGTTCTTGAACGGGTGCAAAGTTTGCTGCTTTTTGCTCCGCATAAGATAAGGTTTGAATTTGTTTTATATAAAGTTTTGATATTTGGTTGATTGTTTGATTTTATTTGAAAGATTATCAAATGGCGTTCTTTGTTTCTCTAAAAGTTTTGGTGGGTTTATCGGTTTATGATCTGAGCTTGATTCTGTGATCTGGGTTGTGTTTCTTGTTTATTGGTAACTTATTTTTAACTTTGGTGAAGGTTAATTGTAAGATTAAGGGTTCGTGTAATTAGAATTAATCCAAGATTTAGCATAGTAGCAATGGAAATTTAAAGGACACATGTGACTTGTTGGCAGATTTTGTAATAAAATAATAGTGAATTAATTGTTTATTCTTTGCTTGATCTATTTGTTTGGTCCCTTGCTGATTTCCTAATTCATCTTTTCTCCCTTTTTTGTTGGATATATTTAATACCATATTTGTCTCTTTACATGCCTACACATCTTTAAATGTATTTAAAAATGCATATAACATTATACTTTAATGTACATTTAATTAATTATTGTCGGTTTTGATGATTAGATCAAAGTTAGATGTCCTTGCAAGCTTCAATTTCTCTGTGTTTTGGGAATTAATATTTGGCCCTGGTTTTCTATACTTATTTTCTTGTTGAATTCTCTGGCAGATATATTTTGAAGTGTAGTTTGGAGTTTTGAAGGAGGATGTATTGATCTGAGAATAAACTGTGTTGGGTGTGTTGTTTCCATTTCAATTCCTTATTATGTTGTGTTGATTAGGAATTTAGCTAAGTCAGGATATGGGTTTTGTGTGATTAAGTTTGTTTATTGGATCCTTGAATAATGGAGAAGAAGTGGGCGTTTCCGTTAGTTATAAGCTCTCTATTATGTGTGTTCCTTCTTGCAACATCCTTCAACATGGGTCTTATCTCTTCATTACACACTATTAGTGCGTTCTTCTCGATTTTCCCTTCATCAAATCATACAACCCCATATTATGCTGAATTGAAGGTTAAACAATCTGAACCATCTCCTTCTGCTCCCAAAATTCCACGATTTGCTTATTTGGTTTCTGGGTCAAAGGGTGATTTGGAAAAACTTTGGAGAACTCTTCAAGCGCTTTATCATCCACGGAACCAATATATTGTTCATATGGACCTTGAAGCGCCGGTGGAGGAAAGATTGGAGCTAGCTTCACGAGTGGAAAAAGATCCCATGTTCACCAAGGTTGGGAATGTTTACATGAGTACCAAAGCTAATATGGTTACGTATAGAGGACCCACCATGGTTGCTAATACGCTTCATGCTTGCGCTATTCTTCTTAAGAAGAGCAAGGATTGGGATTGGTTTATCAACCTTAGTGCTTCAGATTATCCTCTTGTGACTCAAGATGGTTAGTCTGGTCTATGAACTTGTATATTTCTTTAACATTTTATTTCCTTTTGAACTATATTTTGAGTCAGAGATGCAATTTCTGCACTGAACAAACATTTGATTAATCACCTTTTTAATTTGCAGATCTTCTTTACACATTTTCGGGTTTAAACCGAAAACTTAATTTCATTGAGCATACAAGCCATCTAGGTTGGAAAGAGTAAGTTCTTTCTTTTTCTCTCACTATTATCTTTTCCGGATTTCTTTTCTTAAATGATGGTAATCTGATTATTTGCTCTGCAGGGACAAACGGGCAATGCCTTTAATTGTTGATCCTGGACTCTATATGTCGACTAAGTCAGATATATTCTGGGTCACACCTCGGAGACCTTTGCCAACATCATTTAAATTATTTACTGGTTAGTTTTTCCTCCATTCACATGTTTTCTGGTCATTGACGTTGTTAGAGTTGTGAACTAATGTTTAACTTTTGTAATCTTTTATGAAAAAGATGGAAAATTTGTAGTGTTTTATGAAAAGGATGGAAAATTTAAAAAAGTCTGAATCCTTCTATCAAGTGTTGGGGATTGACTGAATTGGGTGTTAATAAACTTTTCGAACGGTCTTTCTGGAAGCAGTTACCATTTACTCGGTTAAATTGCCTTTACTGGCTTTTGGAATTTTGAATGTGTAATAGATGCAATAATGAGTCTGGATTTAGCCATATGGAAGCCCTGGTTTCTCATTCCCAGAAATGCCGGGGATTCACGCTGATTTGAAATCATGATATTTTCGTTATCTTCATCTGTTGTTCTTAGTATTGCACTAACTTGCGTGTATAGGTGTCTCTTTCATGGGGTTATGAACCCTGGTATTTCATGTTTTATCCTTTAAAATGCAAAATTTATATGAGTGGACATATAGTAGTTGCAAAGGGTGTTCTGTTTCAGCCATTGTGCTTTTAAATAAGCGAGTTCTTAAATTTGGATGTGGCTAGTTTTTTAATTTTCACTTAAAGCTTCAGTTTCCAGCAGTGGATTGAATGCTTAAACTTTAGAGCAATACTCAACATCTGCAGTTCGGAACTTGGTTTCTAATTACACACCACTAATACAAGAAAGAAATTCCCTGTAGGCGCATTTCAAATGGGAGGATATGTTGTGAATTTCATGTTATATCATTAAATAACATTGAGTTCTTTTGCAGGCTCAGCATGGATGGTGCTTTCTCGTTCATTCGTCGAGTACTGCATCTGGGGTTGGGATAATCTACCAAGAACACTGCTCATGTACTACACAAACTTTGTCTCCTCGCCTGAAGCCTACTTTCAAACAGTTGTATGCAATGTGCCAGAGTTTGTTCCAACTGTTGTCAATCATGACCTGCACTACATTTCCTGGGACAACCCCCCTGGACAGCACCCACACATTCTTTCACTTAATGATACGAGTAATATGATTTCAAGCAGTGTCGCTTTTGCTCGTAAATTCAGACAAAATGCCCCTGTTTTGGACAAGATTGATACGGAGTTACTTGGTCGGAAAAATGGGAGTTTCACCCCTGGTGCTTGGTGCTTAGGTGACCCTAATTGTTCCAAAGTAGGGGATCCGAACAAGATCAAACCGGGTCCCGGAGCTGAAAGGCTTCGCCGCTTAATAGCTAAGCTGGTTATGGAAGCTAGACGCGGTCTGAACCAGTGTACATAGTTTCGTGCAGAGGGAGAATGGATAGAAGTTGGCCAGGAGCATAGAAAACTGTATTGCGGCGGGGAGAATCTTTGATGGTAGAGTTGCATTTATGGCCTCATTCTTTTTAGAATTAAAGCATGTTAGGATCAAGGAAGGCCCTTGATCATCCTTCTTTCTGTAGGCTCATAGACCTTCACATATAATGCAGTTCAGAAGCATTCTGCAGTAATTTTGTTTCCCACTTCACTTTGTAGCTGAATATTCATTTTTAGCTTTATAATAATTTTTTCGCTATTATTTTATATAGGCTCATGAATCTTCTTTCTGGAAATTTTTGTGTTGACAATGTTTTCTTCCCTTGCTTTTTACAAACAGTCACTTGTAGGCCATAAGTCTCATCTCATCTTCTCATCTTTTTATTATTTTAATTTTTTAATTCCCCACCTACCCTAATTGACCCTTATTGGCTTAGAGATGAGAGTAGTCTTCCAAAATGGTTTCCCAATTTTGGTTGTTGTTGGAAATTGTCATTGTTTTGAATATAAGAAAGCAAAACTTGCCAAGAAATTGTCAATTGGTCATCATTTGTTTACTAGTATTGTGTTAGCATTTGCTGACCACTATCAATTTGAACAAATTTTAGTACATGTGACCTGTTCTTAAATCATCATTATAACTGATGACTCATTGAACAATTTGCACAGCATATTTGCAGCTGCACACTCATTGGTCCATAATATTTCCCATTCACTACACACAACCTCACAAGCTGACAGCCACACTTGCCATCATATCCTGGAAACCTAACCAAACATTACTAACCCTTTTCCTCAAAAGACTGATAAAAGCCTCCCATCTCAGTGACACTATCATAGACATGAATTTCCATAGCTTGAACAATTTTTTCATGCTAACATCTCCCCAAGTGTTCTTAGATCACAACTTGCCATGGAAAATGCTTTTGTAAATCTAATTAAGAAAATAAAAAAATAATAAATTTACTATGAAACATGCGCGTTACATAATAATATACAGCATAAGGGATTTATGTTTCTTATTTCTTATATAGTAATGTCTACATAGATCTTGATCAAGATCATTCTCACTCTTTTTCATTATCTGCATCAGCTATTTAACTAATGCCAAAAATTGTTTTGTTCCGAGTCCCTATATCCTTCTTAAACCTATATTAACTACACAATCTTCTTCAGTTTAGGATTCTTTGTCCTCGTTCGTTTTCATAACACTGATATCTTCTATCATCCTTGCTAAAATCAAGAATAACTTTGAAAACAAAGATCAAATTAAACCATCTCCAAAATTTTAATATTCCCGGTGGAATTTGCAGCAACTAATGTGTTGGAGGACTGCCCACGCCAACAGACAGATGAGATAAACTGTGCAGCATCATCCATTTCATGGCCAGACAATGGGTCTGTGTTGGTAAAGTTGAATGATAAAGCTGGCATGGGGAAAGCTTTGTGGTATACAAAAACCTGATCCAAGGAGAATATTTTAACATCATGCTTGAATGAAATCAGAAAATGCAAAAACTGGAATTCGTGATGTTTTGATTACTACAGCTCCATAACAATTTGACTTTTAATGGATATGACTGATTTTGCAAAGCAACATTTTGTGCCTAACAAATTGCTGTCTGGAATCAGTATCAAAAGCAGCCACTACTGCTGCCCCAGACTATACATGTATAGTGTGCAACCAAAGATGAAACAGACATACCTCATTAGTTTCTGAGCCAGTAGCTACGTAACCATCATATACTGATAAACCCACAAAGTTCTGCAACAGGAAAAACATGCATTTCAACAATAAGTATTCAACTTTATGTTAGGATAGATGTTTCATGGATTAATCATAAAAGTCGGACACAAAACAAATTTATCGTAGAGACAGTTCATTACAAAATTATGAAGTAGAAGGAAGTCATCAATTGTGGGATATGTGAAAAACTGCCAAGGTGAAAAAACTCTCAAAGTACGAGGAATAGATCAAATTATGCTTATTTTGCAACAATTTTTATAACCAAATTTTCTATGACAATATCAAAATATTATCTTTAAGCATTAAACAATGAGAATAATTGAAAGCAAGTTAAGACAAGAAACAAGTATATCTGAGAACCAGTTTGGGTTCATGTTAGGAAGATCGACTATGGAAGCAATACACTTGCTAAGGGACTTGATAGAACATTTACGTAGTAGAGAGAAAGACCTTCATATGGTATTTATAAATCTAGAAAAGGCATACAATGGAGTACCAAGAGAAATTTTATGGAGGGTACTAGAAAAGAAGGGGAGTACGTATCGTTTATATTCAAGCCAATAAAGATATGTATGAAGGCGTAATGACTTGTGTTAGGACTCAATGAGAAGTAACAACACTTTCCCATTACCATAGGCTTATACCAAGGTTCTGTATTAAGCCTTTAACTTTTTGCCTTACTGATGAATGTAATTACTAAGAATATCCAAGATGAGGTGCCTTGGTGTATGTTATTTACTAATGATATAGTATTGATGGATGAGTCTAAAGAAGGTGTAGTTGAGATGTGGAGAAAAAACCTTAGAAGCTTAATGCCTACGACTAAGTAAGTTAAAAACTTAACACATATCGTATGAGTTAACACAAGTCCTAGAGGTAATGTGGCAGAAATAAGAATTGGCGACCAACCAATCTCAAGTAGCGAGTGTTTTAAGTACTTCGGGTCCATCCTCCAAAAATATGGAGAAGTCGAATGAGATTTTACACATAGAATTTTATCGGGTTGGAGGCAATGCTTTATGGAACATAATGTTGGTCAATAAAGCATCAACATGCCCAGGAAATGAGGGTAGCTGAGATGAGAATGCTTAAATGAATGTGTAGGTGGACTAGGAAATACAGAGTCAGAAATGAAATAATTACGAAGAAATTGAAGGTAGCACCGATTGATGAGAAGATGAGAGAAACAAGATCAAGACAGCTTGGACATCCAACGTAGACCTTCAAGTGATCCAGTGAGAAAATGAGAGCAAATGGTGTTGCCATCAATGTTTAAAAATACGGGGCGGCGCCTCGAGGCGGCCGGCCATTGAGGCGCGAGGCGGACCTCCTCGAGGCGGTGAGGCGGGCGCCTCGATCCGGAAATCGGAAAAATAATTCAAAATACATTCATTTCTTCATAATTCATAATATATTCAAAAAACAATTGATAAGTAATCCAAAATACATTACTTTCTTCATAATTCATAGTATGTTCAAAAAACAATTGATAAGTAATCCAAAATACATTACTTTCATGCCCGTACTTCCAGGCCGGGTCTGTTCGATTCGACATTTCACTGAAAATATAAAACAAACATATATTGGGTATGTATAGAAACATCGGGCATTAATACAATTATCCACAATGGACTACAATTATCATTAATACATGTAACATCTTAACAAGATACAAATTCACTTAACATTATTTCCTTACAGTATTACACAAATTCATTTAAGCTGATTTCTCATTACTATATTACACAAATTCATTTAACATGCTTTCAATTTTCATTACACAAATTCATTTAACATTATTTCAATTTTCATTACACAAATTCATCCATTTAAAAAAAAAAATGGCACAAGAACGCGAGGCGGCAGCCTCGGACCGCCTCGCGCCGAGTCTGCGTGAGGCGGCCGCCTCGGTTGTTGGCGTATAAGGCGGCCGCCTCGACGCGCCGACGCCGTGAGGCGGTGCGAGGCGGTCGCCTCGAAACGTATTTTTAAACACTGGTTGCCATATCTCAAGCGATGAAGGAAAATGCCTAAGTTGACATGGACGGAAACCATAAAAAGAGACCTACGCTTTATGGAGCTTGATGAATCAATTATCTCAAATAGAACACAATGGCGTCAAAAGATCTATGTAGCTCACCTAATGAGAAAAGGCTTTGTTTGGTTTGGTTATTAAAGAATGAGATTAATCATCATCTCCAGCCACATATATTTACCAACATCATGAAGTTTGACCGGTTTCTATTCTTTTAACAGGTTCTCAGGATTGGATGACCCAATTTAAAATAAACACCATACAATCTAAAGACAATTAAAAACATGCATTAAATAAACTTCAAAAATTAAATAAATCAGCATAGACAAAGTAAATGTACCTTCACATTCATGTGGCCTGTGAATGAATGAAGGGGAGTATCAATAACCCGAGATGTGCACATTGACAAATCCCAAAGTTTTAAAGTGTTATCTGTGGACGCAGAAACAAGAGTCGTTGTGTCCACAAACTTGACATAACTCACAGTTTTGCTGTGTCCAATCAATGTACACAGAGGAATTTTTGAATTACGGAGATCATAGTAATAAATTTTATGATCTGCTGAACCAAATGCAAGTGAACGACCGGAATCCAAGGGAAACTGAACGCAGCAAACATTGGCCTTTGTTTTGATGGTACCAACACTTACTCCCTGCATCAGCAACCCACGTAAGAGGAACAACTTATTACACATCCAGGATTAAATATGAGGTAAGAAATTAAATTACTGTAGTACGTTTAGATTCAAAGCTGACATCCACCAAGTGCAAAAATAGAATTGCCTGATTGATACTCCATAGCTTAACAGAACCATCATCGCTCCCGCTGGCCAACAATGTTGGATCTGCTGATGAAAAGTCGATGGACCATACGCGCCTCTCATGCTCTCTCATTTCTATCAGCACTTGGCTTCTTGAAACATCCCATATCTGAAAATATTAAGCAACTTAATTAAAATGAAGTGCTAAAAAGCTGAAATGTACGACTTGACCTACCTGCACCACACCTTCAAAGTTACTTGAAGCAATCTGGCTTTTGATATAAGCGTTCCAACATATACTGCTTAGCTTTGACCTACTAGCCATTTCAACCACAGGATAGTGGATATCACAATTTTCGTTCATGATCGCATCGCATTCAAATACTTTAATCTTCTTATTTACACCAGCTGTAGCGAAAAATTCTCCATCACGATCAAAACTGAGAGAACAGACTAGGTTGGAAGAGTTTAATAAATCTCCTTGGGTTAAGTCTGCCCTGACCTTCAACTTACTAAAAGACAGATATTTGCACAGACCCTCAAGAAAAGGATTTATCCATCCACTTCTTCTAACTTCGCTGTACCGATCTTTTGATCCTAAATTGTTGACAGAACTTCTTTCAGTTACAAGAATAGACCCTCTACCATCACTACTTAATTGTGAATGTCTAACTAATGGTTTCCCTGATGCCTTGATTGATCTACATCTTGTCAAAAAATATGCTGACTCCAACTTTTTAAAGTTCTTCATCAATCGAGCGCTTTTAAAAAGGATGCTTTCTTCATTTCCAGAGAGGTTATGTAGTTTTTGATTATCATCAAGATTATCATGACATTCTTCTAAGTCATGGATCTGAAGTCCCGGTCTAAATCGTTTTCTAGAACCCAATGTAGAAGAATCATCATGATTAACAATATTTAATGAAGGAAGGTTTAACCCTGAGTGATTATCCTTTGCCAAGTCGGAAAATGAGCCTCCCTTTTTCCTAAGAATTGCTTGCTGTTTTGAAACTTCTTCAATATCCGAACATAGAAAAGAAACAGTGTCCTGCAACTTATCAGCAGCTTCCTGTTTTTTTTGTTGTACCAGCAACAGGAACTCCAGCAATAACTCCTGCTCATCTATTCGCTCCCTGAGCTCTATTGCCGCCTCATGCTCTTCCATATTGTCTCTTGGTTCATTAAGAAACTCACTCTGTAACAACTCACTGTTATGCATGGCATAAAAATGTAAGATTCCCATGACTATAAGTTGGTGTCAGTAGATCTAATGCAGAATATATTAGAGAGAGAGAGTAGAAGGGTATTCTAATGTGCAATATTATCATACATGAAGATAATGTGGACGAAGATTCTGGAAATTTATACTACTTGAAGGAGAAAAGCATACAACTCAGGAAACATAATTAATCAATCACATACAAATAATCATGGTGGATATACAAATAAATCAACATCATAACCAATTATGCGTCACTATTTAGTGTGTAGGATTTGTTCACTCACATAATAGTTCATTTGCAAAAGCGCTCGAACAAATTGTTGACGTCATATAATTAAATAAAAAGATTTTTAAATGTAAAATCAATCACATATTTGATTTTTATTTCCATGTTAACACCAAATGTACGTTTGTGATTTGGACTGGTTTCACATCACCACCCTATAATTTAATATTTGATACTAACCATTTGTGGCTTAGGTAGTAATGCAAAACAAAATCCGTAAAACTAAAAAATATAGTGAGGTATAAAGTCATAATTCCATGATTTGGGTATCCATTAATCCAATTGAGCTTCATGTGGTAAATGATTTTCTCTTTTATAAGGTTTAAAAAAAGGGGGCTAAGGTGCTGCAAAGTAACAACATGGCCAAAACAATTCCCAAACTACAAAGAGGTAACAGATAATCTTCAAGCAGTATTCATGGATTTTCATTCCTGATAAATAGTAATTCATCTCCTCCAAATGGACAAAGAAAAAGCACCATTATCAGCTTATAAATATCTAATACCTAGCAAATGATGAAAGATTCAAAAACAAACTAAACTGGCCAAAATATTTCGAAATTTACTATATGGCATGTTCTTGATATATCATTAGTAATGTTTAACAAATAATTTAGGCAAACCAATTTAATTTGTTACATATGTTACGACCTGAACCTATTTTCCCAATTGCTAGGAGCATGGTTGAAGTTGTTTCATATTTCGAAATTTACCATATGGTATGTTCTTGATATATCATTATTAATGTTTTAACAAATAATTTAGGCAAACCAAGTTAATTTGTTGCATATGTTACAACCTGAACCTATTTTCCCAATTGCTAAACATGTAATAAGATATCAAAGGTCTGTTAGATTTTACAGAAATTCTAACTCCATTCAACATACTACATATGTTTTTTAACACTCAAATAATCTAAATATATTGACTACGGTCTCCAATAATCATTTTTGAATCTGGCCACCTAATTTTGCTAGTATGGTTAAAGAAGACATATTCCTATGCGACCAATGAATGAAATTACCTTTAAAACAGGTTAATGTGGATTCTTCTGTGGAGTTAGTACGACCCCATACTCTTTTTATAAGTTTGCGAAAAATAAGATCTCTTAAACTGCATAGTTAACAGAAGGACAAACAATCACCTCAAAGCACTATGGTTGAAGGATTTTTATCTCCTAAGCAAAAGTATACAGTTGACTTGCAAACAAAATTATCCATGGGATAATTAAATGGAATTTTAAATGTTCGTTCAAGTAAAAACTCTTTAAATGATAGTTCGGGTTATGAAGAAATCTAATGAATCCTGAAGTGGGTGATAGGCGGCAAGAACTAAATTTTGAGAAATAGACATGTCAGGCATTGGATACAATCAAAGATAAAAACCAGAAATTATAAAGGTGTGTTGTAAGGAGGATCACCCCATCTTTGGACGACCACTGGGCTGAGGGTGCAGTAACCATAAGCAAAAAGAAGCCTCCTTTGGAAACTTCAGCAGCAATTGAGGAGGAAGAACCCGATGTCTCAAACTAGACATAGTTCTGGTCTTCTCTTCTCTTGAGCTAAACGGGCAGAATAACTATCAGACAAATATAATAATTGTATCAGTTTACCAGGACAACCAAGCATAAAGTTAAATTTTTTTAAGGATTTATGTAGGAAGGAGAACAAGATACTTCAACAACATGACATTGCAAACCCTAACTCATAATATGATGAATAAAATAATTGTTGCATAAAATTACAAACCTCAAAAAGTAGAACCCCCAATCGATAAATGTCTGAAGCACAGGAGACAGGAGCACCACTTATTTCTTCAGCACTGGTATACCAGTTTGTCTCCATTAGCAAAATCTGTTTCATTGGAAATGGCTGCTTCTTTTCATCAACTTGATTAACATTCATTCTATTATCTAAAATTTTATTTTCTTGCATCCCTTCTACCAACATGGCACGTGTTTCATAAACTGAGCTTGATTGCCTACAACTAGCTTCTGATAAAACATTTGTTGGAGTTGTCACCAGTTGAAGATCCTCCCTTCTCAACCTAGATCTCCGCTGAAGCACGTCAAGAGGCAATGGAGAACATAAATCCTTAATCTCCATGTTTTGGCTATTTAATACTCCTCCATGAAAATCAGACCCAGAATCCGGGCAAGAGGCAGATTCGATGAAGGAGACATGGTTAAATGAGGACATGACAAAGCATGATGGCCGAACATTATGAACGACAATTCCTTGTGAATGTTCTACATTTACAATCTCCACTATTTGCCTAAATATGTGCAAGCATTGGAAGACATCAACAGAACGATTTGGCTTATCCAACCACTGCCTCAAGCTAACATCGCCCCTTTCTGTGGCACGAACAAAAGGGTCAACTGCTGCCTCATCATCACAAACCCCAGATAAACCACCCTGGTTTCTGAGGTGATCACTGTGAGGCAGCTCATCCTTGTCACTCTCCTTTGTAAACTTAAAATCTTGTGAATTATGATCTAGAACCCTGAATCTTTCACCATGTTGAAGTCTAGGGTTCCTGTCTGAGACACCAGAAATATTCAGTCCCCTAGAACTATTGGATTCCTGACAAGAGGAATCAGAAGAACCTTCCATTATTGTCCAGTCAGTGCTGTATGAAGACTAGAACACACTCACAAAAGAAATGGAGAAATTCTCCAACTTCTACCTCACTTCCACCATTACCACTTTCTCTCAAGAACTCATTTCAATAACACAAGCAAAAACACCATAACTTCTCATCAAGAAAAAGTCAGCACCACAAACAGAAACATAAAATCCTCCTGGCCACACACACAAGTAAAATTTACATGAGACATACAGTAACAGCATGCAAAAAAAAAAAAAAAAAAAATCAAAAGCCCCAACCACCAGCACCACCAAACCAAATTAAAAAAAAAAAAAAAAGAACCCCAACAAGCACATAGCCTCAAAACACTTGCATGCAATTTTCAAGACCAAACATCAAAAACCCATCATCAGAATTAAAAAAAAATTACAAATAGATTCTAACAGAAAGAGGGAGATAGATACCAGCAGAACCAAGAAAGGATCTTTATTTATTGTGATCTTATGATCATGTAATCTTGCTAAGGCAACCTGAAAACAGAACCACACAGCCAAAAGCTTCACAGCTTCATAAAATCTCGTTATATAAAACAAAAAATTACCCACCAAAAAGCCGAACCCTGTGTTGAATAAAAAAAAAACAGTATCTTGACTGTACATCAGCTACTTATTTAACATTTCTTTTTGAAACATAAGCCACTTCTTCAGCTCCTCTATCTTCCCGCTTTATTCCACATGAGCTACGTGGCACAACTACCACCTGTAGGTAGTTTCATGTGGGAATAATTTAAGACAACTTGTGGGCCATGAAATGCAAACGTAAAAAGTATTAAATCCTTTTAACAAATAAAAAAATATTAAAAAGATTACAATAAGAGTAAAAAATTGAGAAAACAAAGGAAGAACAATTAGAATGTGTTCAAGAAAAATCATTAAGTAAGTTTTTAATTTTCAGTTTAAGAATATAAAATAATATTTATGATGAACTGAATATAAACAACTCAGAAAGAAACAAAGAAGAACCAAAAAAATATTTTAAAATTCAAGATGCCCAAATGATGAGAACCCACAAGAACAAAAAAGAAAAATATTAAAATTCAAGTTGCACAAATGATGAGCACCCACCTTGGAATCATCTTCAAGATTTGATCTTTATGATGAATCATGAACTGGGTATTAAAAAACAAGAGTACCCAGTTAAGATTTTTGGGTTTAGAAAGAAGAACTCCTCAGTCCTCACTTAATTAATTTTTTTTTTTTTTAAAAAAAAGGAAATTTTATCATGTAAATAGAAAGTGAACATAATTTAAACTGTTAATTGATTGGACAGAAATCAGATTTAAAGAAAATATTTAAAGGCAAAGTTGATAATTTCTTTCCCATTGTCAGACTCAAATTTATCCATAAATTTATTTATATTTTGAAATGTAATATGTGAAAATAGATGACAAAATAAAGTGATTATAAGCAGAATTACATTTCTTTTATTTTTATTTTAAAAAATAATAATATGTGTAATTAGAAGAATCTAGAAAGAAAGAGAGAGAATTAATGTATCAGAAAAATATTGTGGATGGAAAATGGAACAACAAGAGGTATGTAGTAAATAAGAGAGAGAGAGAGAGAGAGAGAGAGGCCTCCATCCAACTCCAAGCATTAATTAATTGAAGAAATCTACAACATTTGAGAGTGCCACGATTTGTCTCCAATTCTAATCACTTTGTGCCACACGTTTTCAGCTACTTCCGCCATCACCATTGCATTTGTTTCATACCTCCTTTTTTTTTTTTTTCCTTTTTTTTTCTTTTTTCATTTTTATTATTATATAAATTATATTAAATACAAATATTTATAACACATCCAAATATTTACATCTATTAAAAATAAAATATATATTCTCACTCAAATATAAAACTAAAATCTAATCCCTCATCAAATGAAGAGGCCACGAGCCCAATGGTTTTTTGGTTTATTTCAACAACCATCTTAAATTAACCAAATATGGAATTGTACTGTGTTGGTGTTCATATTGTTTATAGGAATCATTTCTTAATACCCAACTGCAAAATGTTTTTTTTTTTTTTTTTTTAAATTTCTTATCATCTACAATATTATATGAAAAAACTCATCAGTGAATCTAAACTCTATATATATTAAAAAAAAAAATCCATGAAAACTCGAACAGGTACACTGATCATTGCAGCAATGCCTATTGCTTAAAAACTATAGTTTGGGAAATTATATCTCTGCTTTGTCCCCAAAGATCGTGGTTTAGCGATGTAGGGTTCTGGATTTGATCTTTAGATCATGGGTTCGAATTTACTGAATACGTTTTTTTGGAAGAATCTGGGACAGCTGAATGTTTTATCGACTCCGTTTAAGCTTAGAATTTGGACACAAGAATACATTAGATTTCTAACACATATATCTGCTCAGTTCTTTCATACTACAAAATGGACAAGGCTAAATAATTTATTATTTTAAAATATATATGTATATGACCGGCGTAAACACACACGTATAACGCAAGCGCACGTATCGTTCAAGTAGTATAAAAATATCGATCCCACGAGGGCTTAATATCAAAACTATTAATTTTATGAGGTCAAATGATTACTAGTATCTAACAGATTGTTTGATTGATTGATTTGAAATGATGATCGATTCTAAATTTAAAAGCAAGTAAATAAAATTGTCGAAAATATGTTTTAAGAAAATTCAATATTAAAAACTATCTAGGGTTGTGATTTCTTCAATATCATTTTAAAGATGAAGTGGTTATCTTAAAGTTGGGTAATATATTGATTTATTAACCTGGAACACTAAATTATGTGTAAGCCTCTGTCGATGGTCAGACACAAATACCCAGTTTAACCCCATTGAACCATATGTCTATGTCAACCAAATTATCTGGATTCATTAAGTTTAAGTCCCATTATGGCTACCCCCGCCCGACAGGTATATTCCTATCCTGTAAGGAAATCTATTAAAGGGTTATCTATCCTCAAGGAAGATCGTGGTTATTGAGTCTAAGGCTGAAACCTAAAATCCCTATGTCTAGTTCATTTTAGATTTACCAGATCAATTTTATTAATGGCCAGTTAATGAAAAAGCATTAAGTTTAAGACTCAATAAATAAATCTTTATATTACCCAAGCTATAATCTAACCCCTTATAAACCGGTGATATTGGATTTCATCACAACCCCATATAACTGGCTTAGTTACGACACATATTTACAGGTAGTAAAAACTTAAATAAAAGAAAAGACATAAAGTAAAATACTAAAAATTAAATACTGAAAAGTAAATGCTGAAAGTAAATTGCTGAAAAGTAAATTGCTGAAAAGTAAATAAAGTAAAATTACAATAAAAGAAAATGCTGAGGTAAAATGATCCACTTTTATTATTTCTATTTTAGATATCTCCCTTAATATAATATATTAACTTTGCATGATAATTACCAACCAGCCATATAGGCGGTATCCAGATTAAGTCAAATTAATAATTAATTACCAACCGACCAATCAGGCGGTATCCAGTTTAGTCAGGTTAAAACCAATTAAATAATTACCAACCGACCAATATGGCGGTATCCTCCTCGTTAAGTCAGGTTTTAACTAGTTTATATATTATAATTAAGGGAGATTAATCTAAATATTAGTAATAAAAGTTTTACCTTTTACCCCAGCAAAGGGGAGTTACATCCTCATTACTGAAAAGTAAAAACTGAAAATTAAAGAAAGAAAAGTATTGTGCGTAAAAGTAAATTGCGGAAAGTAAAAACTGAAAAAGTAAAGAAAAGAAAGTGCGAAAGCGGAAATTAATTACTGAAAGCTGTAAATAAACAAACAAGATACAATCTTCTTAGTATTCTTAAGGAATTCCTTAGAAGAAAGTATGAATTTTACAAATGAAATGGCTTGGTATTTATAGGCAAAATTTTGCCTCCATCAAATCATCCATCAAATTCTCCACCAAATCCATTATTAATTTCTCCACTAATTACTCCACCAAATCCATAATTGCTCCACTAATTGCTTATCTTGTTTGGTGTTGATTTGATAATTTTATTAATTATTAATTAATTAATATTTTGCTTTGAAAATGATTGATAATGACTTTTAATAATTACACTCCACACACTTCTGGATGGTTCATCAATTTCGGTCATGAAATCATCATAATTTGAAAATATTTTCTCTTTCAAAGTTGTAGATCGTTGAGTCTTCTTTAATCTGGAACTTGAATCAGCTCAATCCGATATCGGAGTAAAAGTTATGCCCAAAATACGACAGATGCGCAAAACTGGAATTTCCAAAACTGCATTTCGTCAAAAACGCCTTTCAAGTTTCCAATCTCCAAAATTAATATATCAAGTCCAATAATTGCCCTTATTTGATCCACATTTCATCCTAAATGATTTCATTGAGTCCCGATATTATTTTATCTGCAAAATAAAATAAACATTCAAAACGTTCATCAAACCGAGAAACTAAACAAAATATTAAGTAAAAGGGGCGGTAAATATTGATATATTTTCCGCTCATCAGTATATATATAATTATGAGATCCACACCAGAATTGAGCATGGACGGACCAGGGTGCTAACCATGTATGTAATTAAAAAAATTGCATGAAATGAAACTTTGTAGCCGTAGGGTAGGGTATGTAAAAATAAAAAATAGATGAGTGTTATAAAAGCAAACGTTGGAAATTAGTGAATATATGTGGGGCCATGAATGAACAAGTAAAAGCAAGTTTCAAAAGTGTTTCCTTTTTTATTCATGGTTTCATTGATAAGTTGCTTAGATAATCAGTATACAATCTTATCCACACATTTTTTTTTTTTGAATTTGATTTATCTTTCTGATTTCAGGATGATATAAGATAGTTATATAACAAAATAAGGCAAAAAAACAAAAAAAAAAAAAAAGAAAAGGAAAGGAAACCAAATGACCCCATTATCACGAGAAAATCTACGTACTACATCATCCATATAATAATCTAATAATCAATTGCCACGCGTGATAAAATATTATTTATGATTCCATACATGTCATTTACTAATTTGTTAGTGATACCACGTCATCGTTGCCTCCGTTACACCAAAGAATTACTCCATTATCAGAATAGTTTGTAAAAAATGTACTTGTCATTTTGACATACTTGGGAGACTACCATAACAAGAGCACTTGCTAAGCCATATGACAATTTAGAATATGTGAAGAGCATTTTGATGTTGAGCTGCTGCTGCAAATTGCCACATTTAAATTATGTGTTAGAACATCTGACTCCATTTGTTCAGAAATCTTGATTCAGTCCCTCTCCTACAAGATAAAAGATGCCTCTACATTTATTATTACTCTAAAGAACTCTATTTCAGTTTTTTTTTTTTTTGAAACGTTGAAAACCCCACCGTTAAATAACCCAACCCGAGCTTAAACAAAGTAAATAAAACTCTCAGTTTCCCCAAACTCTTACAAGAAATACATCATCTGAACTCGAACTCAAAACTTAATCGAATCCTAAATCATTTACCACCAAACATCATCCGGCCTCAATTTCCGTTTTTTGTAAAAGAAATCCAGTTTTGCGGTGCCATAAAGCAACAGTTTTTACAGTATTGAAGCCACTGAACCCTAAGTCTGTTGCAGCAAAAAATCTGAATTTTCTTCAAAACTTTAAAATCACATAAATCCTTTAGATGCATCAAGGCTTAAAGAGAGGTGAGGATAAACACATTACTTGACAACTGACATATTCCTCCTTTTCATCACACCAAAATAATTACTGGCTAATAATAAGCCCTACAAGAATGGCCCATAGCAGCTTAGAAATTACGGTGACCAGTGGAAGGAAAATAAAAAGGGATAAATTGCAGAGTTATTTCAGTAAGCTATTAACATAGCTAAATGTGGCCACTGGCCATCTTCTAAAACACCACCTATACAAAACCCTTACTCATGACTAAAAATTATATTTAACATGAGAGAATATCACCACCCAAATTATTCTGCAGTGATCTTCCTGACCTGACAAGGCTTTTCTTCATAGGGGGTAATGGAGTTAGCTCAACGGCCAGAAATGAATAATGAATTGGTTGATAATGGTTCCCTTCCGCCTGAACTTTTCTGTCCTTTGCCTTGTCAACACGTGCTCGTCTAACAGCTTCTTGAATCTGCCGATCATGATCCTTAAGCATCTGGTCCACGTTGCCTGAAGGGACAATCAATGGACCAGAGTAATGAATTTTGTGACCCTTTGACCCATAGCCAAGCTGGACCAAAATGCAAACAACAATAAAGGCAGGGTCTCAGACACTAATCAAGATAGCATGGATAAATAAGCAGGAAGCTAAGAGTTTGGTCAACAAAACAATATCCGGAAAAATGTAAACTAAAATAGTAAGGAAAATAAAGCACGGCAAATACTAACAAGAATTGGATCTTTGTGGCTAATTCTTCCATCTTCCTTATGATGAGAACCTGCAGCACCTTGATAGTGATGCTTCTGATCATGTTGGATCAAAGATTCAGAGGCTTCTTTGAAGGATCCTGGAAACCTCGCAATTAATTTTGGAACTTCTGGTTGTGAGGAACCAGACCTTTCTCTACAATCTTCAGATAATAAACTCCTCCTTGCAGCCACTAGACCTGACATTGTTGACAAGTTGGCACCTGTTGAAATCTTTGGGGAATCATCTGTGTTTTTTCCTGATTTTGCCCATGCAGCACGCTGAGCCAGTGGCCCTGAATGAGAGGCTCTTTTATGATTATGCCCAGGGGGATCTGCACATGATTCCTTCACTTGTTGTGATGGTCTAGGTGGATCAATTGGGAAGCCAGATGCAACTTCTTCTGGATGAGGATTAAACTTCTCACTCCGGCTCTTAGAGTTGTGCTGGCTTTGTCTTTTCTGAAACAGGAAAGAATTATGTAAGTGTATTCATCAAATTAAAGTAAAGAGTTAAGGAAATAAACAAAACAAAGGAAGATTCGAAACGATATTGAATTACATAAGTAGACTAGTGAAAGGTGGCTAAAGTAGCATAAAATGTGGGAATTGGGACGGAAATTGAAAATGTATAAACTAAAACATTGCGGCACCAGGCTATTCCTATTATACAGCAAAGCCTTGACAAACATACGCACACTTACAATATGTCTTGTTCATTATTTATTTTTTTGTTATAAATAACTAATCCAATCGGTTCCGATTCCAAATCTTAAAACTGCTTTCAACCAAAACTTCAGTTGTGGTCCCTACTTGTCAGGTCCAATATAATACTGCTGCAGAGTGAAATTACCATCAAGTCTCAACAACATCCAAAATCCAAATAAAGATCTATAATATGTCCTTAAACCACAACATCGCACTGGATAAAAAGACCATTACATCTTACACGTTATTGATTCCAACAGTTCCGAAAATTGAAGCAAAGATATCTATAGATAAATAACTGAGATTCAGAGAAGGATGGCATTTGGAAACTTGTTTAGAATTAATAAATGGGGATAAGTGGGAGTAATGACCCTTGATTGTAGAATGAAGGTTTTTCATGGGAAGGTATTGGGAGATAATTAGATGCAATATCGCTAGGGTAGAATAAAGAACCTCATCCTCATGATGAGGAAATGAACAATATTCCAATGGCATTTTTCAGCAAAACGGAATGGAGAAAAGGTGTATCACTTTTCAGTTAATGATCTGGTAAATCCAAAAAGCTCATTCTAGCAATATCCAATCTCTGGATATTCCTATATAGGATAATGGGATCAAGTGGTTAGACCAAAATGGGCAGTAACTGCTGGCTAGCTGCAAAGGGAGACTTGAAAGGTATTGGAGAATTGCAGACTAAAAACTATCCTATCACATTATTTGCTAAATTAGCTATAGTCTTCATATTCGGAAATTGGCTTCTGCTTTTTGCGTACTTTTTTCTTCTGTTAAGGTGGTTGCTCTTCATACCTATATTCAAAGTAATTTAGCTTCCTTAAATTAGCTATAAGCTTCATATTCAGAAATTATCTTCTGCTTTTTGTATACTTGCATTCCCTTTTCTTCTGCAAAGGTGGCTGCTCTTCATACCTCCTTCGCAGGAAGATTGTGCCAATGCGTTGTTCAGAAAATTCATGCCAAATCGTAATTAAGAAACAAATGGCAGTACTTCCGTGTTAATTTCTTTATATTACACCTCATAAATGTAAATTTACACGAGTAAGCAAAGGCTAGAGATAAGATGATATACACAACCACACCAAACTAATTAAAGCATGCATTGACAATTAGTTAAAATAGGAGGAATGATGGTACAAGAGGACATAAGTTATAGAAAATAATATACCTGCATAGACAACACCAATTCAGCATTGGCATCGGGGGCTGGGATGGCTCTGGACTCCCTTGTCCCTCTCCTTTCAAGGTCCATTCTCTGGCCCTTGCTTCCTATTGCTCCTTGCCTACAAGATTTAACAAACAAACAAAAAAAAAATCTTTAGCACCTAGCATGCATACAGATCATCACTTCGGTAGTGGACTAGTGGTATAACTTCAAAAGAACAGAAAAATAGCTCAAGGAGTGAATAAAAAATAAGTTACTGTCCAACAAATTAAAACCCACAAAAAAAATCCAACAGGCTGATGACTACATAGCTTATGAGAGAACCCAAGTAAAATGTAATGTTAATCTAACATTCAAAAACAACAAGCAACATGTGTCAAACTGAAAGACTATAAACATGCTCTAATTATTACAATGTGCACCTTCTAGCTTCTTCATCCCGTATTTTTGCGTCAAATTCTTTGCTGGGAGGATACTTTGGCAAACTGGAAGAATCACAAGGCAGGGGCTTCATTGTAAAGAACTGTATAAGACAGAGATAACTCAGAATGCCACAAAATGTAGGAGAAATCTATTAATGAGCTACCAAGAGATTATTCAATAGTTAAATATCACGATTTAAAAGCAACAAAATGTACAAGCACAAAGAAGCACATTGTCATTGACTACTTTAAAAACTATAGGAAATAGGGAAAGAACTGTAGGGGAATAAAAGACAAAAAAAATATGCTCTTCCAACCTAATCTTCATATCAATCAACAGATTTTCTAAAGTTAGTGCATAATACCAATTATCCCAATCCATCAGGTAAAATTCCTCTTAAAAACCCACCTTAATAGTTTTATCTAAAATACTTGATGGTAAAATTAAGCCTCGAACAAAAATTCAGTTTCTAACTCCATTCTAAATAAATCTATTTTTGTAAACCAACCCATGATGCATTTTAACCTGAACTGGTATTTGAAACCAAAGTGAAATGATGATAAAACTCAGTACTTAAATATGCAAGCTTGTGTTACATATCAAACCCTACCACAATCTAGAACCGCTGGCCTCCACAGCCACATATGATAATGTAACCAAGTATATTCACATTCAAATTTTAATAGTGCCACCAAGGTGAAACAATTCTTGACATGTAGTTATCAAGAAATACTGTAATAGATCCTAGAAACATAATTGTGGTTATCCGAACCACCAACTCTCAGCAAGAGGTAAGAAATTCTTTCCTACAGATAAAGAGCTGCAGAATAATATAATTGCATCATCTACAGCATTAAGAATATGTTCATTATTTAAACTTAACATAAAATTGACAAGTTAAGGGACTGGCGTGATAAGAGAAATTAAGATGAGCTATAAGCCTATAATAGAAAATGGATACCATAAAACTCTAGTTAACAACCTAGTATTCATTTTTTTTTTGTTTATTGAGTCATCGGATATACTATATACAAGGCACAAACTGAAATTGTTACTGGAAGTCTTACCTAAAGTAAAATGATTGACATGTTCTAAGAAAAGTTGTTAAACCCCTTGTAAGAATTAAAA
The DNA here is from genome assembly GCA_019454045.1 of Zanthoxylum bungeanum. Classification (NCBI taxonomy): domain Eukaryota; kingdom Viridiplantae; phylum Streptophyta; class Magnoliopsida; order Sapindales; family Rutaceae; genus Zanthoxylum; species Zanthoxylum bungeanum. The sequence continues at coordinate 34,079 of SKCR01050482.1, forward strand.
TATATAATTTTTAAAGGATTAGTAATTTAACAAAAGAATGTCCACCCAATCACACAAGTTATGTATTAACTCCTTTATGAAAAAACACAATGCAAAACTGGTACAGCCATCATCTAAAAGATTCTATATGAGTTTATTTATCAAAAACTTCACACCTCACTCCTGAGAGCAGATGCTGCAGATCCACGATCAGCTGGATCAATGGAAAGAAGGGTCTCCATAAGGGCTAAAGCGGGCACAGGAAAATCCTTAAATGTTTCAGCAACAATGCGTTTATAAGGCTGTTGAGGCTTAAAGATGGTTGCATGAGGCAACTTAGATTTTCTCCAATAATCCTCAGAAGGTGAGCCACAAAGCTTAAAAATTTTGTGTAACTGCTCCACCTACAGGACAAAAAGATGTGAACTTTGAGAAATTAAGTCAAATAATGGTACTTCTTAAAAAGAGCAAACATAAGACCCAAAAAGAGAGAGAGAGAGAAAAAGCACCGATACAAAAACACTGGTACCCTAAGCGTCCACAAACTAGAGATTGCTGCTTAGAGGAGGTAGAAACTAATTCATTCACAAGCACTTTTATACAACCGACTCAGTTTTTTTTTTTTTTTTTCAAGCTTGTGTATAGAACCAGCTCAGTATGGAACTTCTCCAAAATTACTGGGATCATGCAAGAGAAAAAATTAGTTACATTGTTTCATGACATTCCTAAAGCAACCGTCACTAATTGTAAAGGAGGCCCTGAAATCATCTTCAACAGATAATTTCTACTATAATATTTGCCTTCAAGAGAAAGAAAAATGAAAAAAATATATATAAGATATAATACTTTCTGAGAAACAAGCCCAACTAAGTTAAGACAAAATAATAACACTTGAAAACCAAAAACAATAAAATTCAACTAAGCCCTTTGAGTCTCGAGTTCTCTCTCTTCCAGAAGAAACCCTAGCATTTAGATATATCTCGGCCGCCGACCTCACCTTCCTGGGTGAGATCGGTGGCAGCCATTTCCCCCTCTTAAACTCCTTTGTTTTCTCTACCTTTCTTTGTCTCTTCCTTCTCTCTCCCCCGGTTCTCACCCTCTTTTTCTCCTTGTTTCTGCCATCCTCTCCATTTCCCCTCTTTGTGTTCTTTATTTTGTTTGCCCATATCTTTTATCTGTGGTTCCACTCTTTCGTGGTGGATTATCCTTCCAATATGATCTTAGATCTGTGTTGGCTTTTCTTGGGTGTTTTTTTCCTTTTTTTTTTTTACAAGTATTTCATCTTTTGCATATGCTTATAGAAAATCTAATAAACTGAACTAGTAGATCTACTTCGGAGATGGAGGATATGGCAGCTCGGCTATGAGGACGCTCCCTGGACAATAAATTTCTTTTGATAGATTTATCGAGTTTTGACATATAATAGATTGTATATAGGCAGATGTAAAAATTTTATGGTTGTATTTTGTGTACTGTGTAATTCCACTTCTGTTCTACGATTGTATTCCCAACTATAGTTGAGGTGGGAAGACCAGGCTGGTCCCGTAAATCCTCCAGTGTGTCAGTATTCTAGTAGAGGTGAACTGGTCCTTAGAATGGTTACGGGGGATTCGTATTAGTACACAAATTTTATATTGTTAGGCAATGTCTTAACTAGGCTCGACTCTTAGGTTAATCTAAAAATCGTATTTGAGCTGATATGGCCGAATTGATGTAGCACTTTATGATACTTAATATATTCCATCGTTCAAAAAAAAGCCCAACTAAGTTGGGTGCAAGAATTACTTTGAAGCTACAGTTTATTGCCAACTCCACATATTCAAGTCAAACTTTGATAATTTAAGACCCAGCCTGAAACCATCTCAAAGCACTTTTTATCTATAAGACTATAACAGACAACCATGAATAAAAGCAGTAAATGAACCCTACAAAATGTAAGCCACATAGGTACAGGCATTTCTGAAGTGAAGTATTATATTACGAATATCACGAACCTCTGAATGAATCAGGCAGATCCAACTGAAAAATCTGATTTTGTCTTTTAACTGCTATCTAAATCAAATTCAAATCAGAACTGTAATCTAACAAAATGCTGGGTCAAAGTCTAATATACTATTAGGAAATCAAATCATGGACATTATTCCTAACAGGAAAACATTGCAGATTTGCAGTAGAAAGATCCCATTAAAGAAGAAGTTAAACAATATAAATTCTAAATTATGGCGGAAAATCATGAAATTTGTCCCTCCCTTTTTTAAAAATACCTCAGTTCTTCCAGGCATTATAGGCTTGCCAGCATACAATTCTGCAAGTATGCAACCTGTACTCCATAGATCCACAGCAGTGCCATAGTAAGTTGCTCCCAATAAAAGCTCTGGCGGCCGGTACCAAAGAGTTACAACACGACTTGTCAATGGCTGACTTTGATGAGGATCATAAAAACTTGCCAGGCCAAAGTCTGCAATTTTCAGGATGCCAGTGTTGTCAATTAAAAGGTTGGATCCCTTTATGTCACGATGGAGGACTCCACGGCTGTGGCAATGATCAAGCCCACGCAAAAGTTGCTGCATATAACATTTAACCTACAAAAAAAGATGAACACCTACCTTCAACATTCAAGCTTCCATGTAATTTCTATATTAAACATAGGTACATGAGTACCAATGAATGAAAAAATATTTAAAGTGGAAACATCACGATTAAATGAATTTTCAGAAATGAATCATAGATTAAAAAAAATAATAAATAAATAAAATTCATAAGCACCTGTGCTTCTGAAAATTTCAGGCCAGGATGAGAGGCAAGCCCTGCCAGATCATGTTCCATGTACTCAAAAACAAGATACAAGCTGCAAGACATCCTTGAAGTAACTAGGCCTTCCAGCTTTATTACATTTATGTGATCGAGCCTACGAAGAATATGGATTTCTCTTGCCATAAAGCGAACGCTCTCAGGCTCCAGGTTATCAAACCTTACTTTTTTCAGAGCAACAATTTTCTTTTGATCAAGATCACGAGCCCTATAAACATTACTATAAGTTCCCTGGCCAATCTGCATTCCAATATATGTCATCAAACTATATACCAAAACCAGCCATCAAGTGCGGTCAACCAAAATGGGCAAGGACAAAAAAATGCATAGAAATCATATTAACAATTCATAAAGGAGAATGATCTGGAAAACCAGAATAAGACTTCTCAGAAACTCCATTTAAAAAAATTAGTCATGGAATTTCTTCATCTCTTGTGAGTTATAAATTACCCAACAAAGTTCAGTTCTCCTTGACATTAACTGATTAGTTTAAGAAGAAATAAGTATTATAGTGAACATTGTCTAACTCACTAACTCCACAGAGGTAGCAAAGATAGTTCTATATGAAGTCATGGTAATGCTTCTTGGATGTTTACCAGGATATACTTCACATTCTTAAACAAAATCCAACAGTTAAGATCAATATTTCATCTACAGGGAGATTTTATATATTCTTCAACATGTACCAGAAATGATTCCATTGATATAATATGACAAGAAATGAATTTTTTTTTAAAAAAAACCCCGAGGAGACTTGTGAGTTGTGACATGAAGTTAGAGCTGTTTAGTAAATGGCTCCCTCTCTATATAACTTAGTAATCACTCCATATACAATAATGATAATGAAACCATCAGTCCATCATGCAGTTACAAATTCATCAATACAGCAAATTCAAAATTGATAACATCAATTTGCAAAATAAGCATTATATGACAGATATTTATACATCACAACTAAATCAGTGAAGGAACATACTTTATCCAGCTTCTCAAAGGAATCTGCACGCCGTGGCACCCATCCCCGGATAGCTTCTCCAGCCACTGCAGCTAACCAGGCTGGCCACCCTGCTGCAACCTGCTCCCCTTCTGAAGCTTTTGGAATACTACCCATCCCTGGATAATGTTGGGCAACAACATACTCCATCTTCTCCCTCTTCCTATCAAAATTCTCACCATGCATCTGAACAGAACCATTATCCTGCTTATCAATCAACATTGCTCTTCCATCATTATTATCACATCGATCTTTCACTCGATGTGCTTCCTCTCTCCTTGAGGAGGTTGCCCTCGATCCTCTCAAGTCTGATGAGACCTTGCTCGAGTTACGCTCTCTCGGACTCTCTTTATTGTCTTCAATAGCAGACGGTTTACCACAAACGCAACCCATTATTGACCAACACCACCCCCCAATAGAACCTTCCTTCAAAATCAATAGTTACCCTTAAAACATTGCATTTTCACTATACATCTATCATCTTCTTCTATACCCCTATTTAGCAAGCTCTATCAATAACAGCTATTCCAACTTTAAAAAAAGGAACAAATTCAAGTAGAATTCAAGATTCAATGCAGCTCAATTCTCACACCATCAATTATACTCCTTCCAACAATATAAAACCCTAAATTCCAAAATATGGACACTAACATGAAAATGACAGTTCCATAACAAAAACAGACATCTTCACTATCAAAATCCAGTAAATTCACAGCTCAAGAAACTCAAAGTAAAACCACAAAAAAAAAAAAACCTAAAAACTCACAAACCCAATTAAAAAACCACGAAAATGTTCATCTCTGAACACAAAGTAAGTACCTTTAAGCATGCATATAGTTCTTGCCAATGGTTGAAGCAAAGAATTGGAAAAAAAAAAAAGGTAGAAACTTTGAAACACCAAATACAGAAAACGAATGATTTTGCAGATCTAGGGCACAAATAGAGAAAGGTTTTGGATTTTGAGAGAGAATGCATTAACAGACGTGAAGAGTGTAGTTATTGTACATGAGATGAATTTTTTTTTTTTTTTTTTTTAATGCGTGTGGAAGTGGAATTATTGTTAGTTGTCTATGAAAAATTAAAATAAAATAAAAAGTGGAATTATCGTTAGTTGTTTATGATAAATAATAAAATATTTTCAGTGCGAAAAGGCGCAGCTTTCCGTAAAAAAAAAAAAAAAAAAATGCCATTCTTATTTTATGTGGTTAATTCAACACGCGCTCTTTGTTGGGCAGACACTACTGTAGGGTCCGGGGTGACTCCAATATCTTGAGTTAAAT